>JAWPHD010009869.1:0-99450 GCA_037043455.1 Cyrtodaria siliqua | reverse complement strand
CTGGTGTCTCTCAATTTGAACACATTTATTGGGGCCACCCTGAAATAGTGTGAATATACGTGTTTGGTAAAAACATTTGCATTAAGTACACCTACTGGTACTTATGTATCCCCATATAGTCGTAACTTAACGGGTAATTTAACTGTTAACGCCTGTTAACGCCTTTTATTCTCAAACCATAATACTGGGTCTGACCCAACATTTTTGCTGGGTCTTGTTACAGTATATATATACACACTTAGCAAATTATCAAGGGGAGATAACCCCTACTCAGGGGCCCAATAAACGTGTAAAATAAGTTATGCGCGAGAGGCTTAATTAGGTAAATGTAGTTCTGTGAAACATGCATGTATTATTGGGTCGTTGAATTGTTGGGTCAAGACCCAATAGGCAGATTGAGGACCCAATAGCAAGGTAAGGACCCAAAATATCGAGTGTAAAAATCATTTTTGACCCAATAAACTGGTGTCTTTAAAACTATATATATATATATATATATATATATATATATATATATATATATATATATATATATGTTCCATTGATTCAGTAGATTGGGAATACATGTGTATTGATATATGTCCTTTTGATCCCGTTGATTGGTGATACATGTATATTTGTACAGTTAAATTGATCCACTGGATTGGTGATACATGTATGTATGTACAGTTCAATGTATTCGGTAGATTGGTCATACATGCATATTGAAAGCCGTTCTATTGATCCGTAGATTGGTGATATATGTATATTGACAGCTGTTCTATTGATTCAGTAGATTAGGGATACAAGTATATTGATATATGTGCTATTGATATATGTTCCATTGATTCAGCAGATTCGGGATACTTGTTAATCGATATATGTCGTATTGATTTAGTGGATTGGTGATCCATGTATATTTATACAGTTCTATTGATCCAGTGGATTGGTAATACATGTACATTGATACAGTTCTATTGATTCAGTAGATTAGTGGTACATGTATATTGATGTATTTTATATTGATCCAGTTGATTGGTGATGCATGTATATTGATATATGTCTTATTGATCCATTAACTGGTGATACATTTATATTGATATATGTCGTATTGATCCAGCAGATTGGTGATACATGTATATTGATATATGTAATATTAATCCAGTAGATTTGTGATACATGTATATTGTTATCTGTCATATTCATTCAGTAGTTTGGGTCATTCAGTAGATTCGGGATACTTGTTAATCGATATATGTCATATTGATTCAGTATATTGGGATATATGTATATTGATATGTGTTACTATTGATCCAGTAGATTGGTGATACATGTATATTAACATATGTTCTATTGATTCAGTAGATTGGGATATATGTATATTGATATATGTTTCTATTGATCTAGTAGATTGGTGATACATGTATATTAACATATGTTCTATTGATTCAGTAGATTGGGATATATGTATATTGATATATGTTTCTATTGATCTAGTAGGTTGGTGATACATGTATATTAACATATGTGCTATTGATTCAGTAGATTTGGTATACATGTATATTGATAACTGTTCTATTGATTCAGTAGATTGGGATAGATTTATATTGATATCTGTCATATTGTTTCAGTAGATTGGTGATACATGTATATTGCTATATATGCTATTAATCCAGTAAATTGGTGATACATGTATATTGATATGTGTCATATTAATACAGTATTTTGGTGATACATGTATATTGATGATATATGTCATATTGATTCAGTAGATTGGTGATACATATATATTGATATGTGTCATACTAATCTAGTAGATTGGTGATACATGTATATTGTTATCTGTCATATTCATTTAGTAGTTTGGGCATACGTGTATATTAATAGCTGTTCTATTGATTCAGTAGATTGGGGATATAGGTATATTGATATATGTTCTCTTGATCCAGTAGATTGGTGATACATGTCTATTGATATATGTTCTATTGATTCAGTAGATTGGGGATACATGTATATTGATGGCTGTTCTATTGATTCAATAGATTGGGGATACATATATATATTGATATCTGTCATATTGTTTCAGTAGATTGGTGATACATGTATATTGATTATATGTCATATTCATCCAGTAGGTTGGTGATACATGTATAGTGATATCTGTCATATTTATTCAGCAGATTGGTGATACATGTATATTGATATATGTCAAATTAATCCAGTACATTGGTGATAGAAGCAGTGGCGGATCCAGGATTTGAGATTAGGCGGTGGGGCGCAACTTTTTTTTAAAGCTGAAAACCCCAACTTGTCAGATTTATGGGGAGCAACTTAACAAATTTAACAAAAAGAAAAAAAGCTTTGTCATGAATTTTAAGAAGTAACATGATGTTCTAAAAAAATTGGGGCGTGGTGATGTGGGGTTGGGTGGGGTGGGGTGGTGGTGGGATAGGGTGGGGTGGGTAGGGTTTTGGGTAGGGTAGGGTTTGGTAGGGTGGGGGTGGGTGAGGAATGGGGTGGGGTGGGGTAGAGATGGGGGTGGTGGCTGGGTAGCGGTGGGTTGCACCGATTACTGCCGATGACAAAGACAACAAGAGCTGTCGGAGAACAGCACAGCTCGATTATTCGATTTTTCAGAGAATAATAAATTTATAGCTAGTATATACCATCAGAAAACAAGGCTACAACAATGTGGGGTGGGGTTGGGAGCGCAACATAACTATGTGTAAGAATTGACCAAAACTACACAGAAATATGTAAAAAAATCAATAAAGAAAAAAAAATCGAGTTCTGAGTGGGGTGCGGGATGGGGGTGGGATAGAGGCGGGGGTGGATGGTGGGGGAGTGGGGGTAGTGAGGGCAACATATATGTGTAAGAAGCTATGTAAGTATTCACCAAAACAAGACAAAAATATGTAAAAAAATCAATAAAAAAATCGGGTTTCAGTGGGGATAGGGTAGAGGTGGGGGGTGGGGGTGGGGGTGGGGAGGGCAACATATATGTGTTAGAAGCTATATGTAAGAATTGATAAAACAACACAGAAATATGGCAAAACAAAATAAAAAAAATAAAAAATTAGATTGAGGGGGTGGGGGGGGGGGGGGGGGGGGGGGGCAAGATAGCTATGTGTAAGAATTGACAAAAACAACACAAATATAAAAAAAATAGATTTTCAAGTGGGGGTGGGGTGGGGGGGGAGCGGGGGTGAGAGGCTGGAGTGGGTTGTGGGGGGAGGGGGCAACATATATGTCTAAGAATTGACTAAAGCAACAAAGAAATATGTAAAAGAAAAAAGTTTCAAATGTGGGGGGGGGGGTGAGAGGCGGGGATGTGGGGGGTGGTGTGGGGTTGGGGGAGGGGGCAACGTATATGTGTAAGAATTGACTAAAACAACTAAGAAATATGTAAAAAAAAAAATAGATATATAGATTTTCAAGTGGGGGAGCGGGGCGGGGAGGGGGCAACATATATGTGTAAGAATTGACAAAGGCAACACAGAAATATGTAAAAAAAAAATTCAAGTAGGGATGGGGTGGTAGAGAGCGTGGGTGACAGGCGGGAGTGTGTTGGGGGGGGGGGGGGGCGGGGGTGGGCGGGGGCTGAGGGAGGGGGCAACATTTATGTGTCAGAATTGACTAAAACAACAAAGAAATATGTTAAAAAAAATGGAGGGAGGCGGGGTGGGGGGTTGGCGGGGAGGGGGCAACATATATGTGTAAGAATTGACTAAAACAACACAGAAATATTAAAAAAAAAAATATGGAGGGGAGTGGGGGTGGGGGTAGGAGGGGTAGGGGTAGGAGGGAGGATGGAGCTCATGCCCCACTATGGGTGAAGTAATAAGATGCATAATGCTATAACAAATCCAAAACCAAAATTATAGATATATACATGCTTACATGCAAACCTAGATCTGCCTTTATTGCACATTTTATGGGCCATCACAATTTGGGTTCCATGGGAGCCCAGAATTTGCAGAAGACAAAATTACTTATCCAACCCTTTACAACATACTATAAGGAAACCAATTCCAAAATTTAGTTCGGCTAGGACAAGAAATGTAAGAGATATAGACCTATAAAAATAGCTTACACGCAAAATTTGATGTGAAACAGACATATTTTAACAGAATTTGGGTTCCATGGGAGCCCAGGGGTTACAGGAACCAAAATTACTTAAGCAGCAATTACAATAATGCTATAAGAAAGCTAATGGCCAAATTTGGTTGTGCTAGGGTAAGAATTATAAGAGATATAGACTTGTAAACACAGCTTACACGCAAAATTTGATGTGAAATGGGACACATTTTATGGCCTATCATAATTTGGGTTCCATGGGAGCCCATGGCTTAGAGGAACCAAAATTGCTTAGGCAGCCCTTAAGATAATGCTATAAGGAAGCCCATGAACAAATTTGGTTGTGCTAGGATAAGAAATGTAAGAGATATAGACTTGTAAACACAGCTTACACGCAAACCTTGATGTGGGACGCCGACGCCGACGCCGGGGCGATTACATAAGCTCTCTTATTCTTCGAATAGTCGAGCTAATAAACATATAATTGGAATGTTAAAGAGTGTTTTCAAAACATTTCACAATGATGACCTCTGTCCGAGTACTAAATCCAGGATTTGAGGTTAGTTCGGGTGCGCAATGGTTATATCCCCATTTGTGTAATCCCACTGACATTGCGTTAGAAAAGAAAACAATAGAGCTCAACTAAACATGCATACACTGAACGACTTTAAAAACAAAACAGGGAAATAAACTCAGATAACTGACATATTTCAATAGAAATTAAATTTTAATTTCATCTATTCTATTTAACAATATCTACAGTTGATTTGCTGAAAATTTCATTTAAATTGACCAACAATAAATTTGTTAAATTCAGAGCATAACAGTACGACCCCCAAAAGCAAAAGTCACACAACTAATACCCGGTATATCCCAATGTCAGGCGTGCATTGCCGCTAATGGTGGATATTGTGACTTTTGCTTTTCGGGGTAGTACTGTTATTTTTTTTAATTTAACAAGTTTAATGTTGATCAATTTAAATGAAATTTTCAGCAGTTCAACTGGATGTAAGTGTGACGAAGTTCAAAAACTGTACAGGTTTTGGTATCTGAGTAATGGATATAATAAAACACTAGAATGTAAAACTCACAAAGTGCAAACAGAACGTCAAGGTCATTTATATTGACATACTTTAAGTAGGAACATACGGATGTTATATAGATATAAGTTCGATAGAAGTTTTAAGCTATATTGCTTTTGGTATTTGCGAAATGGAGATAATAAAAAAAAAATAATGCTAAAAGAGTATCTAAAGCTAAAATATCAATGTAAATGAACAAAGTGATAAAAGTAGGTCAATGCAATTCATATTGATCTACTTTTCATTGAAACATGCGGCTGTCATGTAGATCTGTAATTATGTATGAGGTTCGAATGATCTATTGCATCTAGCTGGTGTCTATACCAAAAACTGGAATGTGAATCTTGAATGTAAAACTATTAGGTGTATACCAAGAGCTGTCGGAGAACAGCGCAGCTCGACTATTCGATTTTTCAATGAATAATCAATTATATAGCCAGTATATACCATCAGAAAACAAGACTAAAACAATTATTGTTAGAATCTCATACAAATCATAATAAAATTTGTGGCAGGTTGTGAGATTTAATCCAAATTTTCAGTCATATTAAAGACATTTGTGGTCGAAAGGCAACTCGGGGAGAGAGGGGATATCTGGCCCTCCCCCTGTCCTCCATAAACCACTGAGGGCGGGGGCGCTTCATTGATATAGGTGTAGATTTGATAAAACAAAACAACACAGATGCGATGGGGGATGGTTTGGGGATGGGGGTGTGGGGATAAAATAGCTATATGTGTAAAACTTGACCAAAACAACACAGAAAAAAATTAATCTAGTTTCCAGTGTGTGTGTTTGGGGTGAAGGGTGTGGGGTGGGGTGGGGGTAGGGGCGGAGGGGCGGAGGGCAACATAGCTATATGTGTAAGAATTGACGAAAACAACACAGAAATATGTATCTGCCTTTATTGCACATTTTATGGGCCATCACAGTTTGTGCTCCATGGGAGCCCAAAAGTTGCAGAAGGCAAAATTACTTACGCAGCCCTTTACAATATACTACAAGGAACCAATTCCCAAATTTAGTTTAGCTAGGGTATCTATGTAAGAGATATAGACCTGTAAATACAGCTTACACGCAACATTTGAGGTGAAATAGACACATTTTAAGGGCTATCAGAATTTGGGTTCCATAGGAACCCAGGGGTTACAGAAACCAAAATTACTTAAGCAGTCGTTAATATAATGTAATAAGGAAGCTCTCGGCCAAATTTGGTTCTGCTAGGATAAGAAATGTAAGAGATATAGACTTGTAAACACAGCTTACACGCAAACCTTGATGTGGACGCCGGCGCCGACGTCGGGGTGATTACATAAGCTCTCTTATTCTTCGAATATTCGAGCTAATGATCAAAAATCCACGGCACTGAATTAAAATGTATCTGCAATAATCGCATAGCTGGTCTGCTATATACGTCCCTGCTTAGATGGAACCATAATGACACTTTCAAGGAATTATTTTTTTAATATGTGGAAAAGAAAACTTCACTTTGATACATAAAAAAAAAAAGATGAGTCTGCAACTAAATCTAATTGCAAATTTTTATTTTTAATTCTGAGTACAATAGTGTATAGTAAAACGTTCATATTTATAGTTTAATGTGATATTTCACTATATTTTAACCATTGTATGCCATAAGTAGCATTCAAGTTCTCATGGTCAGATTTGTTCATTTTTACATGGCAGCCATATTTGATATACCTTAAATAACGAACATTACCTTGTTTGACACGTGTTGCTTCAACTTGACAGACATGACCATCCTGATTTACACATGTCGGAAACGTCAATTGCTTTATCTAAAATGTCGATAATATTTTTTTCCCTCTTCGGTACTTCTCTATATGTGTTTTGAGTCAGCTAAAACAAGTATCTTCATAGTCCTCATACATGTCTACAGCTTCACATTATCGGAGTCATAATCAGCCAAGGCCTGACTACAGAAATCGTCCGGATCGTATTCGTTTGTTGTCATGATGTGTGGTTGTGAGCCGTTGTGTAAGTCGGTTACCAGCCTCGTACATCGGTGTTCATGCATTTGAAAGACCCGCGCACGTGCGATAACACCTCAAGCGCTTCGCGCTCTCGGTGTCACAATTCGAACGTGCGCGGGTCTTTCAAATGCATGAACACCTAGTACTTAGCCGGTAACCATTACATATCGCACGCGTGAAATATAGGGTGAAAAATGTCATATCTGGCTTTAACCGGAGTGATACGGAAATACCCGATTAGTTACGATTGTATACGATTTGTCAAGGGTAGGGTTACACACTCCATAAACTGCAGCCGTACACCCTGTCCCTGCAACCTGTTTCATATCAATGGGTGCCTGTCAACCCCCATACCCCACACCACCCCACCCACACCCCGTTCTTACGCCAGTGTTATGTGATATTATTGTCATTACTGTCTACATAATACATCATATAAAGCAGCATGTGTAGTTTCATGTATAGTATCATGTATAGTATCATGTAAAACAGCATGTGTAGTATCATGTGTAGTATCATGTATAGTATCATGTAAAGCAGCATGTGTAGTATCATGTATAGTATCATATATAGTATCATGTAAAGCAGCATGTGTAGTATCATGTATAGTATCATATATAGTATCATGTAAAGCAGCATGTGTAGTATCATGTATAGTTTCATGTATAGTATTATGTATAGTATCATGTAAAGCAGCATGTGTAGTATCATGTATAGTATCATGTATAGTATCATGTAAAGCAGCATGTGTAGTATCATGTATAGTATCATATATATTATCATGTAAAGCAGCATGTGTAGTATCATGTATAGTATCATATATAGTATCATGTAAAGCAGCATGTGTAGTATCATGTATAGTATCATGTATAGTATCATGTATAGTATCATGTAAAGCAGCATGTGTAGTATCATGTATAGTATCATGTAAAGTATTATATAGTATCATGTAAAGCAGCATGTGTAGTATCATGTATAGTATCATATATAGTATCATGTAAAGCAGCATGTGTAGTATCATGTATAGTATCATATATAGTATCATGTAAAGCAGCATGTGTAGTATTATGTATAGTATCATGTATAGTATCATGTATAGTATCATGTAAAGCAGCATGTGTAGTATCATGTATAGTATCATGTATAGTGGCATGTATAGTATCATGTATAGTATCATGTATAGTATCATGTAAAGCAGCATGTGTAGTATCATGTATAGTATTATATAGTATCATATAAAGCAGCATGTGTAGTATCATGTATAGTATTATGTGTAGTATCATGTATAGTATCATGTGTAGTATCATGTATAGTATAATGTAAAGCAGCATGTGTAGTATCATGTAAAGCAGCATGTGTAGTATCATGTATAGTATCATGTATAGTATTATATAGTATCATGTATAGTATTATATAGTATCATGTAAAGCAGCATGTGTAGTATCATGTATAGTATCATGTATAGTATCATGTAAAGCAGCATGTGTAGTATCATGTATAGTATTATATAGTATCATATAAAGCAGCATGTGTAGTATCATGTATAGTATTATGTGTAGTATCATGTATAGTATCATGTGTAGTATCATGTATAGTATCATGTAAAGCAGCATGTGTAGTATCATGTAAAGCAGCATGTGTAGTATCATGTATAGTATCATGTATAGTATTATATAGTATCATGTAAAGCAGCATGTGTAGTATCATGTATAGTATCATGTATAGTATCATGTATAGTATTATATAGTATCATGTAAAGCACCATGTGTAGTATCATGTGTAGTATCACGTATAGTATCATGTATAGTATCATGTATAGTATTATATAGTATCATGTAAGCAGCATGTGTAGTATCATGTATAGTATCATGTATAGTATCATGTATAGTATCATGTAAGCAGCATGTGTAGTATCATGTATAGTATCATGTAAGCAGCATGTGTAGTATCATGTATAGTATCATGTATAGTATCATGTATATTATCATGTAAGCAGCATGTGTAGTATCATGTATAGTATCATGTATAGTATCATGTATAGTATCATGTAAGCAGCATGTGTAGTATCATGTATAGTATCATGTATAGTATCATGTAAGCAGCATGTATAGTATCATGTATAGTATCATGTATAGTATCATGTAAGGCAGCATGTGTAGTATCATGTGTAGTATCATGTATAGTATCATGTAAGCAGCATGTGTAGTATCATGTATAGTATCATGTATAGTATCATGTAAGCAGCATGTGTAGTATCATGTATAGTATTATATAGTATCATGTAAGCAGCATGTGTAGTATCATGTATAGTAGCATGTAAAGCAGCATGTATAGTGTCATGTATAGTATCATGTAAAGCAGCATGTGTAGTATCATGGGTAGTATCATGTATATTATCATGTATAGTATCATGTAAAGCAGCATGTGTAGTATCATGTATAGTATCATGTATAGTATCATGTATAGTATCATGTATAGTATCATGTAAGCAGCATGTGTAGTATCATGTATAGTATCATGTATAGTAGCATGTATAGTATCATGTAAGGCAGCATGTGTAGTATCATGTATAGTATCATGTATAGTATCATGTATAATATCATGTAAGCAGCATGTGTAGTATCATGTATAGTATTATATAGTATCATGTAAGCAGCATGTGTAGTATCATGTATAGTATTATATAGTATCATGTAAAGCAGCATGTGTAGTATCATGTATAGTATTATATAGTATCATGTAAAGCAGCATGTGTAGTATCATGTGTAGTATCATGTATAGTATCATGTAAGCAGCATGTGTAGTATCATGTATAGTATCATGTAAGCAGCATGTGTAGTATCATGTATAGTATCATGTATAGTATCATGTATAGTATCATGTAAGCAGCATGTGTAGTATCATGTATAGTATCATGTAAGCAGCATGTGTAGTATCATGTATAGTATCATGTATAGTATCATGTATAGTATCATGTAAGCAGCATGTGTAGTATCATGTATAGTATCATGTATATTATCATGTATAGTATCATGTAAGCAGCATGTGTAGTATCATGTATAGTATCATGTATAGTATCATGTAAGCAGCATGTGTAGTATCATGTATAGTATCATGTATAGTATCATGTAAGGCAGCATGTGTAGTATCATGTGTAGTATCATGTATAGTATCATGTATAGTATCATGTAAGCAGCATGTGTAGTATCATGTATAGTATTATATAGTATCATGTAAGCAGCATGTGTAGTATCATGTATAGTATTATGTATAGTATCATGTAAAGCAGCATGTGTAGTATCATGTGTAGTATCATGTGTAGTAGCATGTATAGTATCATGTAAGCAGCATGTGTAGTATCATGTATAGTATCATGTATAGTATCATGTAAAGCAGCATGTGTAGTATCATGTATAGTATTATATAGTATCATGTAAAGCAGCATGTGTAGTAGCATGTGTAGTATCATGTGTAGTATCATGTATAGTATCATGTATAGTATTATATAGTATCATGTAAAGCACCATGTGTAGTATCATATGTAGTAGCATGTGTAGTATCATGTGTAGTATCATGTATAGTATCATGTAAAGCAGCATGTGTAGTATCATGTGTAGTATCATGTGTAGTAGCATGTGTAGTATCATGTATAGTATCATGTAAAGCAGCATGTGTAGTATCATGTATAGTATTATATAGTATTATGTAAAGCAGCATGTGTAGTATCATGTGTAGTATCATGTGTAGTATCATGTATAGTATTATATAGTATCATGTAAAGCACCATGTGTAGTATCATGTGTAGTAGCATGTGTAGTATCATGTAAAGCAGCATGTGTAGTATCATGTGTAGTATCATGTGTAGTATCATGTAAAGCAGCATGTGTAGTATCATGTGTAGTATCATGTATAGTATCATGTAAAGCAGCATGTGTAGTATCATGTATAGTATTATATAGTATCATGTAAAGCAGCATGTGTAGTATCATGTGTAGTATCATGTATATTATCATGTATAGTATCATGTATAGTGTTATATAGTATCATGTAAAGCAGCATGTGTAGTATCATGTATAGTATCATGTGTAGTATCATGTATAGTATCATGTAAAGCAGCATGTGTAGTATCATGTATAGTATCATGTATAGTATCATGTATAGTATCATGTTAGCAGCATGTGTAGTATCATGTATAGTATCATGTATAGTATCATGTATAGTATCATGTAAGGCAGCATGTGTAGTATCATGTATAGTATCATGTATAGTATCATGTATAGTATCATGTAAGCAGCATGTGTAGTATCATGTATAGTATTATATAGTATCATGTAAGCAGCATGTGTAGTATCATGTATAGTATCATGTATAGTATCATGTAAAGCAGCATGTGTAGTATCATGTGTAGTATCATGTATATTATCATGTATAGTATCATGTAAAGCAGCATATGTAGTATCATGTATAGTATTATATAGTATCATGTAAAGCTGCATGTGTAGTATCATGTATAGTATCATGTATATTATCATGTATAGTATCATGTAAAGCAGCATGTGTAGTATCATGTATAGTATCATGTATAGTATCATGTGTAGTATCATGTATATTATCATGTATAGTATCATGTAAAGCAGCATGTGTAGTATCATGTATAGTATCATGTATAGTATCATGTATAATATCATGTAAAGCAGCATGTGTAGTATCATGTGTAGTATCATGTATAGTATCATGTATAGTATCATGTAAAGCAGCATGTGTAGTATCATGTATAGTATCATGTGTAGTATCATGTATAGTATCATGTAAAGCAGCATGTGTAGTATCATGTATAGTATCATGTATATTATGAACTGGGAGCTAGACGTGTCAAGCGAGAAAGTGTCGATTCTTATGGATGGCGGTAGCTATACAGTACTGGTTCTATGGGATGACATACACATCGAACGTCATATATGGCCTTAAATCCGCTGTGAAGTAAACAAACAAAGAAATTATTAACCGATTGTAATTACTAAATGCCAACTTTAGGGTACGGATCGTCTCTGGTATGTCGTCATGTTTTAATTGGTAGACAAGATATGGAGATATGTTATAACCAAGATGAAGTAATGTGTAAATTTATAAATAAAAAATATTGTATTTCTAATCTGATGTTGACTCATGTTGTTGAATCACGTCACGTGTGTAGTCACGTAGATGTTATCTTCATCTATTGGCAGGCAATGCATATAAAGATATGCAAATTAATTGACAACTTCTCTCACGAAAGGTTACGACATTTCTTCTAACATATTAATATTTAAATGAACTTCTAGAACAACAAATGCATCAATTAATTCAGATCAGCAACTAATATAATATCAAGATACCAGCAGTGAGATAAGTTGCTGCTTGAACTAGATACAATACCCACTATACCCACTAAGTAAGCAACTGGTACATATCAGAAGGAAGGATTGCCTGGCTCGTCATATTTTGGGCTAAATATTATTAAATTGCGTCGAAACACCAGTGCCCTCAGATAGACTAGGGCTGGATTCTTACACGACTTGGTCGCATTTATTGGAGTACACTAGCTGAGGCATTAAAAGGATGTCGGTGTAAAATAGCCTGCTCTGTCGTTGTAGTTGCTTGAAGGCCAACCTCCACTGCTATGCTTCTACACTGGCCAGTGTGAATGTCAGTTGAAATTTAGAAACAGGCATTATCACTTGCATATTTGTTCCACCATAACTATCGCATACTACCATCGCATATTTTTAAATGTTAAATACATTTAGCAAAAAATTGACGCAATGTTATTGTAGAGCAAAACAGTCATCAAAGTAATTTTAACAACTGAAAGATTGTTCTAAAACTATTTTATAGCAAAATAGTAAACCAAAAGATATAACAAGATCTGACGGAGTACAGTGCACTTGACTATTATATCGATATATATTGAGGCCTTGTTTATTTATTGGGAAACTAAGTTGAAAAGGGGGCATTATCGACACGAAAGTGAATACATGTATAAAGTCCTTTAAACGGTTTATGGGGTGTGAGCTTAAAGGGACCCACGGCAATCTTGAAGTGTTTGAAATGGGTGTTTCGACTTATATATCCAGGATCATGTTTACTTTTAACCTGGTTACATTTAAATAAATAGCAATTTAAGTATTCACCTTTTCGTCATATTTTACTTTAAGTTTTGATATATTATTGGTGCAATAATATCAAAATAGAATAATATGCAAATACAATTTGCTTCTTACTATTCTTATAATTAATATTAATGATTGAACAAATGTAAGTTATCCAGAAAAACTAGCGGGACGCCGTGAGTTTTAAAAAATCAAGATTGCCGTATGTCCCTTTAACGTAAAAGGTTAACCGCTCCAGACGTTGTGACGAGTAGAATAGCTTGCATTTCCTTCGAAAAGTCGAGCTAATAATGTCAACCTTTTAAACTGTATTGATTTTTCAGAATATATCACATTAATTTATATTAGTGAATGGAATGAATTTATATCATGAATCCTCAACATTGTGTGAAGGAATCAATGGGGTTTTTTATCATTCAGGTCATCAGGTTAGCGATTCAGTCACATTCAACCCTCTCGTATGGTCTGTAAGTATTTAAGTATCTATTTAGTATATAGTCAGACCATTCTTTTTTATTTTAGGCTTACCAATACAATTTGCAAAACTGCAAAATGTTGTGTTTTCAAAACATTAAGGGCCACCGACCTAAACAGTTTGAATTTTATCCCCACGAAAAGGTACTAAATTTCCCCAAATTATATATTACTTCGACGAACGAATATATCCTAGAATTGTTGCAAATGAAATATATTTTCCTTTATATTTTTATTTGTTTACCCTCCTATTACCCTACATTTTAGCTGAAACATCGGTAAAATAAGTAATTAATAAAAATACTGGCCTTAAGAACCTATTTCCAGCCTATAGTATTTGGAGGAGTAGAACATTTGTATAGGTAACTGTAAATACCCGTTAGACATACAATTGCATGAGAAAATGGTGGTATTCAATTTTGTTTTAGTTGATGAGGCTCTCCGAATACAGCTTTTGCATGAAGCCAACATATTAAAACATAAAAACGGGTGCTTCATTAGTTGTGTTTTGGTGTGTTTTTCTTCTAAAAACTATGAATTATCAACCGTTTTGTATTAAGTACTACAGCGTACTTGTTTGTTTGTCTTCATCATACAAGTAATGTTTGAAGTATTAAATACTGTTATAACCTATATACTGTTCAATATACCAATGCTTGTCATAGAGACAACTTTACATATCTGAGCGAATCGATCATGTAGCTAGTTTATGGAATGCCAAAGATGACTTTGATGGTCATTTTCCATTATGATGTGGTCACTTTCATTATGATGTGGTCACTTTTCATTATGATGTGGTCACTTTCCATTATGATGTGGTCGCTTTACATTATGATGTGGAAATTTCTCATGATGATCTGGTCACTTTCCATTATGATGTGGTCACTTTCAATTATGATGTGGTTACTTTACATTATGATGTGGTCACTTTCCGTTATGATGTGGTAAGTTTCTACTATGATGTGGTCACTTTATATTATGATGTGGTCATTTTTCAATTATGATGTGTTCACTTTCCATTATGATGTGGTTATTTTGCATTATGATGTGGTCGTTTTTCATTATGATGTGGTCATTTTCCACTATGATGTGGTGACTTTACATTATGATGTGGTCACTTTCTATAATGATGTGGTCACTTTCCATTATGATGTGGTCACTTTACATTATGATGTGGTTACTTTGCAATATGATGTGGTCGCTTTGCACTATGATGTGGTCATTTTCCATTATGATGTGATCATGATGTGATCACTTTACATTATGATGTGGTCTGTTTTCATTAAGATGTGGTAAGTTTCTATTATGATGTGGTCTGTGTGGTCACGTGGTTTTACTGCAGATAAGGCCGTCTATTGACAGGTAGCTGATTTCAGAATTCAAAATGACGCCAATGATAGAAATCCTAAATTAAGTTGAAGTTATGGTGAAGCACTTGTAAGATGTTTAGAAGAGGCGGTTACTATTTAAAAGAATCAAAACCAGCCAATAATTTTAACTTGATATGTAATGGCAGAAATGCGAAATTGTTTTGCGACGCGTGCGGTTTTACCGACACCCTTTTCTCTATCTTGTACTGTTCCTGTTTCATTACGGACCGACCATTTTTATTTCTGGGGGATTGGGGGTGGGGGTGTGGGCTGGGGTTTTCCTTTCAGCCGGAATATCTTTCTTCTCCATTTTCTTTTTCGTCAACTTGAAAGCCAGAATTTATTTTTTTGAAGCTTTACTATTCGTAGAAAAGAAGAGCTGTTGTAGATCTACTAAACATCTGCGTCGACGTTGGTTTTCAGTTGTTTGCCAAGACCAATTATTTCAGCAACCACTGGTCAGTGAAAGTTGAAATATGTCATCAGTACCATCAATGACACTGGTAGCCACATGTTACATAAATCTGTATTGCATTTAAACAAAAGCATGGCCCTTTTCTTACTTTGAATTTCTGGTTAAAGTTCTTTTCTGACAAGTCCATATATTTTAACAAATGAAAGTCGTACATCAACAAAGCTTCAGTAAAGCTTGGAATACCAAGGGCACTATTAACACTGTATTGCATTTAAGCAAACTTATGCCCCTTTTTTAACTTCAAAATTCTGGAAAAGTTTTTAGGCAAGCCCTTGTATTGCAATACATGATTGTTAATTATCAGTAAAACTTCAGTAAGCGTGGATGATAGTAGACACATGTTTTATAACTCTGTATTACATTTTAGAAAAAGTATGACCCTTTTTATGGATAAATTTTCTGTATTGTATTTTAGAAAAGGTGTAGTCCCTTTTCGACTTAGACTTTCTTTTATTTTATTTGTTGGCAAGTCCATTTTCTTCAATACCCACTAGCCATATATTTCTGTCAAAGGAGCTTGACAAGTGTCATAAGAGTCATCAAGGACACTTACAGACACATGTTTCATAACGTTTTATTTCATTTTAGCCAGACGATAATTTGTTTCAACTTAAGAGTTTCAGGTGCAAGTGTTTTAAGCACCTTGATATATTTCAATGAAACTCACTGCATACATCAAATAACGATGACAAGCCTGTCAATTTCATTAGACCCATAAACCACACACCTTCCCCACCACTACACCACCACCACCACCATCACCCCAAATAAATAGACAAATATTTGTTTTGTTCATTTTGGTTTCTCTTCAGTTAACATGTTTGCATTCTTTCTGCAGTATTGAAGGTCATGCTTTGATATTTGGTATATATGTATACTGACTACCCCCTACCCGCAACCCCTACACCCTCACCTCATCACCATCTTACCTCCACATTTAAGACACTTCCAGATCCCATCTAGTCCTTTAAATCACCAACATTTACTGCCGGGGTAGTAAATATATACATGCTGATGCTGCCGACTCTATATTTGATTTGAATCACCATAATATCTCACAAATGAACATTGAAACTCCTCCTATACGGTTATAACCTCACACAATCAAGATGTTGTGCCTTTGTGAAGGTCTGTTGACAACCTGCTTTAAATTGTGATGCTTTACATTGTCTGGTTTTGATGATAATAGAAGCCGTCTGCTGCAGCACGCTTGTTGATAAACACAGCCACGTGGGAAATGTTTATATTCTGTATTAGCAAGGGTCATAACCTCAGAGGCTTCTCCCGGCAAATTCAAATTGTTTGACAGTTGGTTTAAATTATTTTTTGAAACTATAATTTGCAAATGATTGTTTAAAAAAATAATTACACCAATTGATTTATCATGTTTAAATGTGTATTTGTGCAACTTTTCATAATTTATTTTACATTAGTTTATTCAACATTTTGAGAAAGGGACCTCTGATGTGAAACATGCATACTTCATATATAAACCTGCCCCAGCGCCACCTTCTAGCTTTTATATGGCAGTTGGGGCTTTAACTCTCATACTCAAGCTATATACTTACTACATACTCGCCGTCTACCATGCATCTCGCTGGGCTACATATATCGAGTTACTGCAAAATCTGCATTGAAGATGAGCAAATCATCAATATATATACACGTGCTAAACAAAAATCAACTTAATCAATTAACTGAAAAGTAATAATAATAATAATAATAATAATAATAATAATAATAATAATATATTATATATTTCAGGTTAAACAGATAGTGTAATAATACCATGGGGACCTTAACGGATCGCTTAAACCAACAAGGTTACAAATGTTGGTTAAAATCTGGCCTAGTTCTTAAGGAACTGAAAAATGGATTGGCAGATTTCTTGAATGACGAGGTTAGGGATCTGCATCAAACAATATTGTCTGGAATACAGACAGGACTACCCCCGGGCCTGACGGTACATTGCTCCAGTTGTAGTACAGCATCGGCCTTGGGGAAGAACTGGACCTGTAGATCCAGCAATATATGTACTGACATTAAGAGGGAGCTAGAGAGTCAGCATGAGAAAGGAAGACTCCTGCTCCGCAACACTGATGTCAGTTTATGGACAGATGTCAAAAAACACTGGGAGATGGGGAAATGCTTCATTTCTGCAGGGTACACAGATAAGCAGACTGCTCAGAAAACCGACTGTTCGGGTCTGCTTGGTCTGGTTATCAACTGCAGGAAGATTAAACAGAACTTCTCCCACACGCTGACACAACCGGATGATACATTTGATCAGGTATTTACATATTATACACAATCATTACTACAAACAGTTAGTTCTATTGTTCACTTAATTGTGTGTAGTTAATTTAAATTTTAATATTTAAATATTAATGATGATAGAATCGTCATGTTCATACAAATGTATATATACTCGTTTTTAAATACAAAGTAAATGGTTTTCGTATTTGTTCAATGACTGAGTCAAACTATTTGGGAATACCATATCATAATGATTATGAATAAACAAACAATTACATGACATAATTGAAACATTTGGCTTTCAAAACAAACTGTTTTGGAAGTGTAATATGTTACCTTTTTTATCCGATTTAATAGGATATACAGTTTTCTTTGTTTTACTTTTACATTTTTGACATTTTTGCCAGATCCGAAACCTCAGAAATGAGAAAATCATGCATTCTGCCGACCTCCTTCTAGTACAAGCCGATTTAGATGATCTAGTGAAGAAATCCTTGGCTATTTTGCAAGACCCCATGACGTTGTTGACGAAGAAGGAATCCATTGATGCTGCACAGCAAATCCGAACCGTATGTATGAGTTTGTATGTAAATTATCGACATTATAAATAACGTACACCTTCTTCGAATTTAGATCATAGTTTGTATGTAAATTATCGACATTATAAATAACGTACACGTACTCATAGTTTGTATGTAAAGTATCGACATTATAAATAACGTATACGTACTTCGAATTTAGATCATAGTTTGTATGTAAATTATCGACATTATAAATAACATACACGTACTTCGAACTTAGATCATGGTTTGTATGTAAATTATCGACATTATAAATAACATACACGTACTTCGAATTTAGATCATAGATTGTATGTAAATTATCGACATTATAAATAACGTACACGTACTTCGAATTTAGATCATAGTTTGTATGTAAATTATCGACATTATAAATAACATAAACGTACTTCAAATTTAGATCATAGTTTGTATGTTAATTATCGACATTATAAATAACGAACACGTACTTCGAATTTAGATCATAGTTTGTATGTAAATTATCGACATTATAAATAACGTACACGTACTTCGAATTTAGATCATAGTTTGTATGTAAATTATCGACATTATAAATAACGTACACGTACTTCGAATTTAGATCATAGTTTGTATGTAAATTATCGACATTATAAATAACGTACACGTACTTCGAATTTAGATCATAGTTTG
Organism: Cyrtodaria siliqua; assembly: GCA_037043455.1. Taxonomy (NCBI): domain Eukaryota; kingdom Metazoa; phylum Mollusca; class Bivalvia; order Adapedonta; family Hiatellidae; genus Cyrtodaria; species Cyrtodaria siliqua. The sequence goes on along the minus strand of JAWPHD010009869.1, from coordinate 80,364 downwards.
TATGTAAATTATCGACATTATAAATAACGTACACGTACTTCGAATTTAGATCATAGTTTGTATGTAAATTATCGACATTATAAATAACATACACGTACTTCGAATTTAGATCATAGTTTGTATTTTGGGTAACACAGCTCAGTTACATAGAGCAGAACCACACGTGACCTTGCTGAACTCTGTTGGACTATGCATTCCTACAACAACACAATGTCTCCCAATGTTTAAAACATTTAATAATCCAGCTCCTGTTAGAGATTCATTGACTTTAACTTCAAATGTGCACATGCGAAATTTAAGAGCATCCATAACTTTTCAGCTATACCTCCCCAGACCGGAGAGTGAGTTATTCAAACATAGTTTATCTATTCGAATATGAAGTGTGGCACTTTCCAACGTGCTCTGTTTATCAATTGTACAGTGGATTAAACAATCCTTACATTAATTAGTATTGCCAGATCTCTGTATTACCATTACTGATATACTACAAATCACTGTACATGTACATTGTAATTAATTGGATTCTGGTTATAGTTCTCTGCATGTATATCCCAATTCTTCTGTTAATATTGTATATTTAGATATTGCTGGTGGCGCCTCATGAACGCCTGAATTGTGTCAAATGTGATCTCTGGTCTAATACAGATTTATTATTATTATTATTATTAGTAGTAGTAGTAGTAGTAGTAGTAGTATTATAGGTAAATGGAGTGAGGAGATTATGCACATCATTTTGTTTTATTGATATGTCAAAAATGGTGGTTGTTATGGCAACATATGTTGTAAACGCTACACAAAATACACAATTTCTAAAAACAGAAAAATAGTTTCCGCTCAATAACTTTAGTTAGGAATGACATATTGGCCTGAAACTTGGTGTGTAGGTAGGTAGCTTATATGAAAGCAAGTTTGGATTGCATTTGGGAGCACTGGGTCAAGATCAAGGTCTCTGTCACTAAAAATAGATAAATGGTTTCCGCTTAATAAGTTTGGTTAGGAATGAGATATTGGATTGAAACAAACTGTGTGGGTAGGTAGCTTATATCAAAAAAAGCTTGTGTTTTCATTTGGGGTCACTGGGTTCAATGTAAAGGTCATTGTTACTAAAAATAGAAAAATGGTTCCCGCTCAATAACATTATTCATGAATGAGGTATTGGCCTTAAACTTGGTGTGTAGGTAGCTTATATGAAAAGAAAGTTTGGGAGTGCATTTGAGGCGACTGGGGTCAAGGTCAAGGTCACTGTTACTAAAACACAAAAACAGTTTCCACTCATTAACTTTAGTTAGGAATGAGATATTGGAATTTTATGGGTAGGTAGCTTAATATATAAAAAGGAAGCTTGGATTGCATTTGGGGTTACTGAGATCAAGGTAAATGTCACTGTTGCTAAAACTAGAAAACCGGTTCCCGCTCAATAACATTAGTTATGAATGAGGTATTGGCCTGAAACTTGGTGTGTAGGTAGCTTATATGAAAAGTAAGTTTAAGAGTGCATTTGAGGCCACTGGGTTCAAGGTCAATGTAACGAACTTCATGGGTTATGGGTAGGTAGCTTATTTCAAAAGGAAGCTACCTAATTGCATTTGGGGTCACTGGGTTCAAGGATAAGTTTACTGTTACTAAAAATAACAACTGTTTTTTGCTCATTAACTTTACTTAGGAATGAGATATTGGTCTAAAACTTGGTGTGTAGGTGCCTAATATGAAAAGCAAGTTTGGGATTGCATTTATGGTCAAGGTCAACGTCATTGTTACTGAAAAAATGCCTGGAAGGGGACATGAATTTCTCTGCAATACATGAGCATCATGTTATTATTATTATTATTATTATTATTATTATTATTATTATTATTTTAAATCACAGAATTAACTACTTTGTATGTAATCCTCTTCTACAGTTGCATAATATCAATATGCAGACATCTCTACAAACATGTTTAGAAATATTATTGTTTGGACTTAAGTTTTAAAAATATTATTTCATTGCATAATTGCGTTACAGTGGGCTAAATAAAGAATTTAGAACAACGTATAGGGGAAGTGGGTGGGTGGTCGGGGGCTAAAACGAGAAGTTAATTGCGTGATATTTATCTTCACGAAAAAAACTCGTTTATTTTGTTTATGCGACTATTCTCTATTGATTTATCAGATCCACAAAGCAGATTTCACAATCACTTTGGAGGATGAACTACAGGTACTTGGTGACACTGTAAAAGCTGTTAAAGTAAAACAATCAGAGCACGAGGAGCACGTGAAACAAATGATACATGACCACAAAACAGAGATTAGCGCAGTAAAATCTGATCTGGAAGAGAAAAACACACATATGAAAACGATGGAGATAAAACTTGAAGCACAACTGAAACAGATAGTTGAGGTAAGCTTATGCATTATACATGCAAGTATATATATATGATGTACAGTCCTTTATAATAATTTAGTTTATAGCATTTACAAAATTAATATCGCCAGTGTAAACAATTCTCATACATACATAATAATAATGGTTGCATAGTATTTATAATTCAATTAAGGTTTAATTTGAAATAATATGATTTAGATCAAAGATTATCGATTACTATAGCAATCCATTTCCAGAAATGAGATCGTAATGACTGTAATGAAACATGAATATGCACACATCCATAAAAACATGAATCAATAGAAATGTTCTTTATATTGATCAGACTTGTTTCTTTATTGAACAATTAAGGATACACAAAAGAGAAAATAGGTAGAAAAGAGCGATGTGGGGGAAGGGGGAGTAGGGGTGCATTATTTGTCTGCTCTGTTTTGCATGTTTTGGACTAACATTCTTAGGTTATTTCATGAACTATTAAACAAGTGGCCCAAAAGGGTCTGAATCGCTCTACTGGATTTACACATTTGGTGGATTTCAAAAACAAAGCTTCCGTGCTCTGAGAAAGAGGGCCAAAATGGACCTGAATCGCTCACCTGACGATCTTCGCAAAGATGAAAAAAATTGTCAAACAGGCTTATAATTTCATAACAGAATGAGATCACGAAGTCACAAATTCCCACGCCCGCCTGATAGTGTTCAGGCCCAGTAAGTGTATATATATGGTTATAGGGTGGGGATCTCAACAGTTTCCAAGTTAAGACGAAGGGGCTTTGCCGCAATGGTTGAGATTGGAACACGGAGCCAGTGCTTGATGGGGATGGTTAAAATTCTGTACTATTGATTTTTATGAATACTGAGTTCTGCTCAACCCGGAGCTAGGGGGCGTGAACGGTAGAAAGCATATTTCACTACCGTTCATGAACAGTCTCAATCAAACCGAGACTGCAATATTTCGTATTTATCGTGTTCGGCGTTTGCAAAGGTCCACTCTCATACTATTTTATATCAGCAATATATACATTTAGCTAGGCCCGCACTGGTAAATATTGGCAAATTTAATCTAAATACACAGCTTGTAAAATCATAAGTTTTTTAATACTTGATGGATTTTGATGAAATGAAAGCTAACAACGTATTTTTTATCAGTAGAATGAAACAAGTAAATGATCATTGATTAGATATACGCATCGATCTAAAGTGATGCGCTTGGCAAAAATCTATCAAAATTCCTATTCAAAATCACGTAAAAAGAGGCCCCTACAAACACAGTTAAAATTCTAAGTACATATGCACTCATTTTGTTAGAAAGATTTTTTGGCGGTGTTATGGCCCTTTTAAGGTTTTAAAACACAAACTTTGTCTCGAGTTCTCCTGATCCCTTGGCCGGATTTAAACGAATCTTGGTAGGGCTGATGAGAACCAAGCCTAGTTTTGCATATTTTCGCCGTGTTCCAGTTGAATGAATTTTGGCAGAGTTAAGCCCTTTAAAGGTTTTAATACACTAATAGTGTACAGACTAGTTCTCCTTAACCTCTGGACAAACGTGTCAGGGATGATCAGTTCCAAGCCTTGTAACGCATGTCACCGTCATGTTCCGGTGTAATGCATTTTGACAGAGTTATGGTCTCTTATACACAAACGTTATATTTGGCCAGTAGAGTGTCCACAGGCCCTCTTGGTCCTCTTGTTCCCTGTATAATTATATTTAAATCATGTGATCCTATTGTCTGGATTTGACTAACGTGAAAGAGGCACATAAACTTATGGTACATTCACAATACTAGGCCTCTAGCTGATGCAGTTTTAGAGAAATATTGTTTAAGGTTGCATTTTTAACTCGTTGAACAACTGTGAACCCGGGTATGGCCAGATTTGACCCGAGGGTCACCATTTGCACACACTTGGTAGAGGACCATATGCTAATGCTGCATGCAATATATGAGAGCTACCTATTATGTTTTGCCTTATTTACTTTTATAAGTATCAGATAAATATGTGACCCCTGGGAAAGGCCAAATTTGATCCCAGCGTCACCATATGTGCAAAATTGGTAGAGGATTATAAGTTTATGATAAATGCAACATGTTAATCTCTGGCTCTGGTAGGTTCGGAGAAGAATACCTTTTTGAAGAGTCTCCTTTATTAAAATAGATATAACAAAAAATATTACTGTAAGTGATAAAGGCCCCCGAAGTGTTCTTTGACCTCTAAGTATGACCTTGACCTTGGATCCATGGACCTGGATTTTGTGCACGACATATCGTTTGGTTGTGGTGAGCACTTGTGCAAAGTTTTTTGAAAATCCGTCCAGGCATGCAAAAGTTATTGACCGAACACAATTTGAATTTTGACCTCCAAGTGTGACCTTGACCTTGAAGACCTGGGTTTTGCGTGCGACACATTGTCTTGTTATGGTGATCACTTGTGCTAAGTTATTTAAAAATCCCTGCAGGGGTTGTGACGTTACGGTCCGGACACGAAATTGCGTACCTGTTTTTGACATATGAACTGCAAGTGTGACCTTGACCTTTGAGGTACGGACTGGGTATTGCGCGCGACACATCGTCTTGTTATGGTGATCACTTATGCCAAGTTATTTAAAAATCCCTGCAGGGGTTGTGACGTTACCGTCCGGACACGAAATTGCATGCCTGTTTTTAACCTATGAACTGCAAGTGTGACATTGACCTTTGAGGTACGGACCTGGGTATTAAGCGAGACACTTCGTCTTGTTGTGTTGATTACTTGAGCCAAGTAAATTAAAAATCCATGCAGGGGTTTTGAAGGTACAGTCCGGACACGAACTGCGGAATGACGTACGGATTCCGGACAGAAGGACGTTACGATGACTATAAGTCTCCGAACGTTTTCGGGGGCATAAAAAATCGAGTTTCGAATGGGGTGCGGGGAGGGGGGAGGGGGTGGGGTGAGTGGGCAACATATATGTGTAAGAAGCTTTATGACAAAAACAACACAGAAATATGTAAAAAAAAACAAAAAAAAACCTAGTTTTGAGCATGGGGGTGGGTGGGGGGGGGAGAGGCAGGGGGTTGGGGTGGGGAAGGGGCAACAATATGTGTAAGAAGATATGTAAGAATTGACCAAAACAACACAGAAATATGTAAAAAATATATAAAAATAAAATAAAAATATTCCAGTTTCGAGGTTGGGGCAACATGTGTAATAATTGACAAAAGCACAGAAATATGTAAAAGAAATAAATAAAAAAATATATAAAAAAAATATTTAAAAAAACAATAAGTAATTAAGATAAAAAAATAATAATAAATAAGAAAGAAATGAAAAAAACAACAATTAATGAAAAGAATAAATGAAACAAGGTATTTGAAAATCCGTCCAGGAATGCCAGAGTTATTGTCTCACACAATTTGACCTCTAAGTGTGACCTTGACCTTGGGGCCACAGATCTGAATTTGTGCTCGACACATCGTCTTATTGTGGTGAGCACTTGTGCCAAGTAATTTGAAAATCCGTCCAGGACACAATTTGAACTTTGACCTATGTGTGACCTTGACCTTGGAGCCACGGACCTGTATATTGTGCGCGACACATCATGTTGTTGTGGTGAGCACTTGTGCCAAGTTAATTCAAAATCCGTCAAGAAATGTCAGTTATTGACCGGACATGATTTGCCCGTTGACCTCTAAGTGTGACCTTGACCTTGGAGCAACGGACCTGGATTTTGTGCGAGACATTTTGCCTTGTTGTGCTGAGGACTTGTGCCAAGTTATTTGAATAATCGTCCAGGAATGCCAGAGTTACTGACTGGACACAATTTCACATTTGACCTCTAAATGTGACCTTAACCTTGGAGCCACGGACCTGGGTTTTGTGCACGACACGTCGTCTAGTTGTGGTGAGCAATTGTGCCAAGTTATTTGAAAATCTGTCCATGAATGTCAGAGTTATTAACCGGACACAAAAGTTATTTGAAAATCTGTCCATGAATGTCAGAGTTATTAACCGGACACAAAAGCACTTTGTTTTGACCTTTGACCTCTAAGTGTGACCTAGACTTGGAGCCACGGACTTTGATTTTGTGCGCGATACGTCGTCTTGTTGTGTTGAGCAATTGTGCAAAGTTATTTGAAAATCCGTCCATTATTGTCAGAGTTATGAAGCGGACTCGATTGTACAGACGAACGAACAACCTGTGACCTCTTAGTGTGACCTTGACCTTGGAGCCCCGGACCTGGAGTTTGTGCGCGACACGTCTTATTGTTGTGGTGAGCAATTGTGCGAAGTTATTTGAAATCCGTCCATTATTGTCAGAGTTATGAAGCGGACACGATTGTACAGACGAACGGCGACGAACGGCGACGAACGGAAAGACAGTGCGACTACTATATGCCACCCTTCGGGGGCATAAAAACAGATGTAAAACTGTAACCCCTGGGGCTGACCAGAGTTGACCAAAGCGTCACCAAATATTGAACAAACTCAATATAGGACCATAACCTCATGTAACATGAAATATATGACAACTCTATACCTTGTGGTTTTGGAGAATATTTTTAAAATATTTTTCCTGTATAAGTTTATGTAATGCGTGCAAAATCTCCATACACAACTTGTGGACCCTCGGGGCACAGAATTTTTATTTTACGAAGAGGAAACAGAACTTGATAGTTTGGTAGCTAGAGATCAATTCTAAAAGAAATGTCAATATATATCTTGCCGTTCTGGAGAAGTAGATTTCTTTAAGGTTTTGGCAATTTTTAGCCAAGGTTGCCATCTTGAATGTCGGATCGACAAATTCGATTGTTCGGCCCACCCAGGAGCATTCATGGACAAAATGAAAATAATAGAAAAGAAAAGCCTATTGGAAATTTGAACCCATAAATCAGTGTTTTTGTGAGGAAAAAAATAAACAAATGAGAATGAGAATAAAATATATGCAATCAGTAAGCTTTTAATCCTCGACCCCAGCTTTTCAGTGTACATTATCAAATATTGCAAACTTCACTAATTCAAAGGCCATAACTCAGCCATGAATAATCGTATTATAATTATTGTCTATACAACTTGTCCAAGATCTGATTCTTCAATACGCATTCTGTGGAAGCTTTAGATTGAATAGAAAAGTGAAGAAAGGAAGGAAGAATGAAGGAAGGAAGGAAAGTATGAAGGAAGGATGAAGGAAGGAAAGGAAGGTAAGAAGGAATGAAGGAAGGAAGGAAGGAAGGAAGGAGGAAGGAAGGAAGGAAGGAAGGAAGGAAGGAAGGAAGGAAGGAAGGAAGGAAGGAAGGAAGGAAGGAAGGAAGGAAGGAAGGAAGGAAGGAAGGAAGGAAGGAAGGAAGGAAGGAAGGAAGGAAGGAAGAGAGGGAGGGCGGAAAGGAAGGAGGGAGGGAGGGAGGAAAAGGATCGTCTTCATCATAAAAATGCAAAATGAAGGGGAGGGAGGTCTATAAATGAAGATTTTTAATGACCTGTGTTGGGAGAACATTAAAATAGAGTTTGTTTTGCTCTCTTCCTACTTTATATGAAGAAAATACATCTTATGTTATATGTGAGATCAATCTGTCTGTCGCCAGTCTTTGTTCTTTGTACGTTGTTGTTAGTTTTGATTAAAAACGGCTAGGACGATTTTGACCAAACTTCACGCGGATTATTATTAAATCAATGGCTTTCAAGATTGTTAAAAGTAGGTCAACGTGACGGCCGCAATTGCAATAAATGGTCAAAATTTTAAACAGTTTCTTCTCAAGCACCACTCAGCAGGTTTTATTTTGTGGTCTAGCATTCAAAGAAAATTTCGAAACATATGTATCACTTTGCGATGGCGGCATCACTATGCGGCGGCGGTGACGATGGCGGCATCACTATGCGGCGGCGGTGACGATGGCGGCGTCACTATGTGGCGGCGGTGACGATGACGGCATCACTATGCGGCGGCGGTGACGTTTGGTGTTAACGTTTGGCGTTAATATTTATCACGTTCTGATTTCTCCAACACTGGTTATTCATATTCATTCAAACACGACATTTGTATTCAGTATCATCCAAAGGTTCCATAACTCTGTAATTGCCAAAATCATGGCCATTTTCGACTTAGAAATTCATTTTCATTAAAGTTTTGCATTAAGGTTTCTCACATTCTACTTCAGCATTTCTTATTCAAATTCTTTGTAACTTTGCATATGTTTTAAATATCACCAAGTCCACTCACATAGACGGGTTCCATTTACATATAGATCTATTGCATTTTTATCAAATGTATGGCTCTTTTACGACTTAGCAATATATTTACGTTACATGAATCAAATTCATTTAAACTTTGCAAATGTCTTCAGTATCATCAGTAGCATCAAGGCCACTCACACACACACACACACACACAGGTTCCATAACTCCGTATTGCATTTAGCAAAATGATGGTTTATCTACGCAGAGTTGTCGTTCCTTGCATCCGGTCGATACAAGAATCTTGTAGAACGATGAAAATGAAAAATGACTTGGGGATGCTCACATCTTTCTGAATCACATTTATATGAAATATTTAACTTAGAGGAAAACGAACATCTGTACTGCGATAATTTAGTAAACACAGTGTCCATCGTTACGCATTCGAGCGGTATACAATACTGGTTCTACCCGGGAAAAGCGGGTGGTCTGCCTGCACCACTAAAATCGATCGTCATATATAACCTAAAATGTGCTGAAAATGTGCTGAAAATGACGTAAACGCCATTCAACCTACCAACCAGTCAGTATCATTAAAACCACTCACACAAAATGATTTCATAACCCTGCATTGTATTTTAGCAAATTATGGCTTTGTATGCGAGATACTTATTTCCGATAGGCTGCTCCCAACTAAATTACATTATGTTTATTTCGCTCTTCGGGGCATTTGGTTTTATTAGATACTGGGATCATACGCCGTACGACATGGGGAGGTAGTGCACTCCATGTCCACCGCCATATGCATGCCATCTTCGGGATGGTTAAAATTTTGTACTATTGATTTTATGAATATTGAGTTCTGCTCAACCCGGGGCTAGGGGGCGTGAGCGGTAGCTAGCATGTGTCACTACCGCTGATGAACAGTCTCAATCAAACCGAGACTTTCCAAAGGTCCATTATCATATTCTTTTGTATTGTCTTTAGCAATGAAATACGTTGTCGAGAGAGTAATGACGATGAAACTTACTCGCCTCTTAGCGCTGCGGTTTCTAATCCCACTGTTTCTCAAGTGAGAACGTGTTGATCCTTGTTGATGACGGGAGGTGTACAGTACTGGTTTTCGCGGTCGCCAGTCATCCAAGATGGCCGCCATGTCTAAAACTAGGTCAAATTTAAGGACATTTCATCTCCGAAACCACTTATTTCATTCTTGTGAAATATCATAAACATGTTCCTTGGGTAAGCCTCTATCAAGTTTGTGTTTTTCGTTATCGTCAAATAATCAAAATAGCCGCAACGGCGACTCAAAGTTAACATAGTGTTATATAGGAAAAGGTTAAAAATGACATCTTCTTTGAAACCGCTTGAAAGATTTTGATGAAACTTCATTACAATGATCTTTAGGATAGTCTCCTTAGATTTGTGTTTTTCGCTACCGCCAGTCATCCAAGATGGCCACCATGGCTAAAATTAGGTCAAATTTAAGGAAGTTTCAAACGACATCTTCTCCAAAACCAGTTATTCCATTCTTGTGAAATATCATAAACATGTTCCTTGGGTTGGCCTCTATCAAGTTTTTTCGTTATCGTCGAATAATCAAAATGGCCGCCACAGCGAGTCAACGTTTACATAGAGTTATATAGGAAAAGGCTAAAAATAACATCTTTTCTGAAACCGCTTGAAGGATTTTGATGAAAATTCATTACAATGATCTTTAGGATAGTTCCCCTCAGAATTGTGTTTTTCGCGGATGCCAGTCATCCAAGATGGCAGCCATGGCTAAAATTAGGTTAAATTTAAGAAAATTTCAAACAACATTTTCTCCAAAACCACTATTCCATTCATCTGAAATATCATAAACATGTTCCTTGGGTTAGCCTCTTTTAAGTTTGTGTTTTTCCGTTATCGTCGTAAGTTTACATATAGTTATATAGGAAAACGTTAAAAATGACATCTCTGAAACCGCATGAAGGATTTTGATGAAACTTAATCACAATGATCTTTGGGTTAGTCCCCCTCATATTTGTGTTTTTTGGGCCCCCAGTCATCCATGATGGCCACCATGGCTAAACTTTAGTCCAATTTAAGGACATTTACCAAACGACATATTACCACTTATTCCATTCTAGTTAAATATCATATACATGTTTCTTTTGTTGGCCTCTATAAAGTGTGTGTATTCGTTGTCGTCAAATATTCAAAATGGCCGCCACGATAACCCAAAGTTTACATAGAGTTATATATAGGAAATATGTTTCTTGCGTTGGCCTCTATCATGTTTATGTTTTTGAATCACATCATACCAGTAGAGCGTCTACAGGCCCACTTGGGCCTCTTGTTTTTTGTTGCCAGCAATTTATTTTTATTACAGTTGGTGCAACTATAATAAAACTTCTAAACTAAAAAAAACGTGTTTGTGTTTGTGTGTGTGTGCGTGCGTGCGCGCGTGCGTGCATGTGTATGTTTGGTTATTATTTGTTTTATAAACATTGCGCCATTCCTAATCTCAAATCCTGTATCCGCTCCTGGTATCTCTTCTTTTTGTTGTAACTTAAACAACGAAACACTACCTTTTCTTTCTGTGTTTGCAGGTTGATGTCACCCTGCGAAATGTCAACACTATTTTAGACACTACACGTGAAAGCACACAACTTATTAAAACAGACATGGAGCATATCAGACAGAAAAATGAATCAATTCAAAAACTTATATCTGAAGAGCAAAATAAACTGAAAGCAGCCATGGCAGACATAAGTGACAGACTATCGGCGTTAACATCAGACCATGAAAAGGCACAGATTAGAGTTGCAACTATTGAGTCAGAAAATACGGAAACGAAACAAAGAGTAGATGCACTGGAATCTAAACAACCACTTGCTGATTCAAAGCATATATCTGAAGAAGGTACGAAACTGTTTTCATTTAAAATCAACGAAACTCTCGATGTGTATGTATACAAAACATGAAGTGTTATGGAAGGTTGTCCGTATGTACGGCCGTCCATTTGTACTTCCGCAAGCATTCTTATTTCTACAATTTTGTTTCCACACGACACGTCATAATTTAACTTCGTCAGTCTGAAATAGGAACTACGCAAATCTGTTTCTAAATATCGTAGCACACATCTACCCCGTTATACACGTATGGTGCTTTTGTTGTGGTTGTTCATCCAAGACGGCTGTTATTGATAATGAAATACAAACATTAAGGACACTGCAAACAAATCTCCGAAACTGCTTATTCGCAGAGGAGTAAATATCCCTATGGTGACCTCATCGACATCACATATTTAATATGTCCGTCATCCATCGCGATGCGATTTCTACATAGAGTTATAAATGACATGTTCTGAAAACGCTTTCATTCATTTTACTGAAGCTGTACCACAATGTGCCATAAATGGTTCTCCTTGAGATTGATTTTGTCTTTATTCACGATGGCCGCGGTTGTTAAAACTACCGTAACTGAAAATAAATGATAAGACATCTCTACTTAACCGTTTATTGACTTGTAAAGAAATATCACATGGAGGATCGTTGGGGTTTTCTTTAAAAAGTCATTTTTTTGCCATAACGATATGATTGTTTTACTTTTTATAGTGAAATGTAAAACGACCGCGACACCTTTTTTTAACACGTTTTCATTATTTAAATAACACTTAGTACAACGTCTCTTTGGTCACTTCTATGATGCCGTTTCCATTTTGTCTTTGCTGACGAATGCTGTTCAAAATAGACAGAAATGAGGAAGGTTTCAAATGACATATCTCCACTGAAACGTCTTATGCAGTAATAGTGAAATATCATCCGCAAATGTGAAAACGTATAGATAATTCTTCTTGAAACATTTCAATTGATTTAAAGATATAGCACGAGTTTGAAACTGAATATCTTCAATGATATAAACGAATTGTTCATTTAATGATAATTCAAAATATAACAGTATCAAATAAAAATGTGTAATCGTTTGTTTGTTGTGTTAAAATAACAACCATACATAAAAGTAACTGGTTACACGCAGTGTCGCAATGAGTAGTGTACACGCAATGTCGCATTGAGCTGTGTACACGCAATGTATTAGTGAGCCGTGTACACGCAATGTCGCAGTGAGCTGTGTACACGCAATGTATCAGTGAGCCGTGTACACGCAATGTCGCAGTGAGCTGTGTACACGCAATGTATCAGTGAGCCGTGTACACGCAATGTCGCAGTGAGCTGTGTACACGCAATGTCGCAATGGGCTGTGTACACGCAATGTAGCAGTGAGCTGTGTACACGTAATGTCGCAGCGAGCTGGTTACAGGCAGTGTCCCAATGAGCAGGATACACGCAATGTCGCAATAAGCTGTGTACACGTAATGTCGCAGTGAGCTATGTACATGAAATGTCGCAGTGAGCTTGTTACACGCAGTGTCGCAGTGAGCTGCTGTGTACACCTTATGTCGCACCGAGCTGTGTACACGCAGTGCCGTAGTGGGCTGTTTACACTAAATCGAGATATTGCCATTAAACTTGTATATTAGAGCTATATAAATATCGGATAGAGGCTATGAATAAAAATATTCTCCATTAAGAAACCGAAAGGTAGGGAGCGTAGCGACCTATCACGGTTTCTTAATGGGGACGATTTCTGTTCATCAACTGTATCCGACTTAGTGTTCACCACAGGTTTATCGATAGTCTCTATATATGCCACGCTGCTTATTATGAAGAGCTCTGGTAGTAAATTCTTTATGAATAATTGATGCAAGTATTTAAAAATCTGAGGCAACTGATTGGTGGAAAATGTCGGGTAAACACTTATAATTTATAAAAAACAACACTATTGTTCAATACTTGATCTAGAAAGTACTTTCTGCTAGTACATTGTCTAACAGTTTTATTGAATTCACAGATACCGCGTCTCTCCGACAATGCTTAGTGAATATGTACGCTGACTATGTAGATATTGTACCACTGTCACCACTATGTCGAGATGAAGGTCTCCCCATTCATCAGATATATACACCCGTCATTGTGGAGGAAGATATGTCTAAGCTTCGACATGAAGCAGGTAGCTCAGATTGTAAACGCATCACATCATACCGCGAGTTACTTTACCAAGATGGCGTACTGGCCATGCACACGTTTATGGTAGGTTCAGCAGGAAGAGGAAAGAGTACGTACTGCTTACGAATGTTGGACGACTGGAGGAATGGTAAAAAGAAACAAAGTTCTCAAGATGACACCCTCTCCGATGGGGAAAAAGATATGTTAGATTTTGAATATGTTTTCTTTATATCATTGCGAAGTGTAGACAATTCTGATACAGCTATTGTTGACATGATTTTCAATCAATTGTTGTTTGAGCATCCCAAATATAAAGAGTCGATTATGCATGTCTTGGAGACAAGCCCAAACAAATGTCTCGTTATTTTGGATGGCCTAGACGAGTGGTCCCCATCTCAAGAAATTTGCCATAAACTTAGGGAACCAGGGCTTCCAAATAGAGATGACTTATATGGCTGTCCCACGTTCGTGACCTCACGACCTTGGAAATTAGAGGCTCTGAGAACGAAAATAAGTCATTCTAGTAAATTAGTGAATATTAAAGGTATAGGGGAGAAAGAGGTTGAATCTCTCGTAAGAATGGTTTTAATTAATTATTGTCGTGTCCCAAAAGATTCAAAAGCATTTCCACAGACAATAAAGGATTTTTTAGAAAAGTCCGGTAAGGGAATACTGAAGCATTTGCTTGAAATACCTCTTATTACCACATGGTTGGTAACGTTATGGCATGATAGTGGTACGTTGGACGATTCATTGACAGGTGTGTACGTTCGACTAACCGAATGTCTCATAAAAAAAGCTGAAAGTGAAGGAAGACTTTCTAAACATATTTTGAGTGGACTGAAAACTGATAACCGTTTAGATGTATTCCAAACCAATGGTACACTGTCGGAGCACACTGCTTTATTACTTTCATTGGGTGAATTAGCGTTTGACTCTTTGGCAACAAAAACAAACATGAACTTAGTGTTTCCAAAAGATGAGCTTGAAAAGAAAATTGGCAATGAGCAATTGGAAGTCAGTCTGAAGACTGGACTTATTTGTCAATCTAAGGTGCCAGGCAAACATAATACAAAATACGTCAGTGTAAGTTTCTTTCATAAAACAATGCAAGAATTCCTAGCTGCCCTCTGGTTAGTGTTCGCAGCCGACAAGCCGTTTGACATATTTAGCACTCTTTGTAAAGACATCTTAACACTTCGTAAAATGTCAAACATAATAGTGTTTGTGGCCGGTCTAGACTCCAAACTAGGATGCAGATTGTCGCAACACATTGTCCATGTAATGAATGGTGATACAAACATACTACAGTATAGACTGTATCCGAGAATTAAAGATGTTGCCTTTTATTACATCATCAAACCTGTATATGCCATCCAATGTGATTGCTTTAAGGAATGTATACTGAGCAAAAAAGCAAATCGTGATGGGTTTCAAGTATCAGACGTTGTGATCTCAAGCTCTAATATGGATGTATCGATAGATATTATGAGCTTGAATCTTTCCAATATTAAATCCATAGACATAGAATTAAGTTTTGATGAAGATATTAATGCTGATACCCATCGCACATTTTACTCATTATTAATTCGTATGGAAAAAATACAAAAAATTACCATTAGGAATAAGTGGTTAACAAACGACAGTCTCATACATTTGACTAATTTATCAAACACTTTGCGTTGTCTTTGTTTTTATAGCGTATGTATTGAGAAATGTGGCGTTTTACCTGAAATGCTACACACTCTACATAACGTTACAAGTCTGGGATTATTCGATGTGTCGATGCCATACAAATCGTTTGATGACCTCCAGTCATACTTACAGGCGTCTAATATAACTGATCTTACACTAGGTAAGATACGATATAGCGACCAAACAATGGTAAATAATGGGATATATTTACATTTATCCCAATATCACAATCTGCAATATATATCACTGAGAGAGATGACTATAACATATATTGATTTATCCAACAGTCACAATCTGCTATCATTATCACTGTATGATATGACTATACATGTTGTTCATATTCCTGTCGATAGCATACAGGAGATTACATTAAGCAGAATATACGGGTCAGTATTAGAGTTATACCAGAAGTTACCTCAGTGTTCTCAACTGAACGGTATCACTGTGCGGGGTATTGATAATGATGAGGCACAGTTATTTGTCTCGTTAGTACCGAGACTCACACAGATAGAGGACATATACTTATTTGAAGTTAATATGACTGCCACTGACTGGGCACAGGTTGTGGACTCGCTTGTCAGTAAACAACATATGTGTCTTGTTGATCTGCAGGATACAAATATTGATGAAGTATCTGTATATCGGTTATCTTCCGCAAAAAACATCACCCTGAACAAGACAAAATTATTTTTCCGAGATTATATCCTACAATAAAACAGTATTTACATGTTCGTGAAGTTACATGTTGCGTATTTACATGTTTGTGTATTTACATATTGTGTTTTTACATGTTCGTGTATTTACATGTACGTGTAGTTACATGATATATATGTATTATAGGCGTTCTGTTGTAATTTTCGTTTGACTCTGTTTCGCCTCAAATTACAACAGAAACGCCCTATAATACATACAGCTATAGAACCGTTTTATTACCGAGCACAAACTAGTTTGAAACGATAGCAAAACGAACTCAAACGCGGCACAAAACAAACGCGTTTTACTGGGTTTCTGCAGATCAACCAATGAAAATTGAAGAAAAACGTTTCCAACGTCTTTTCCGGCTGAAAACGGGTTTGTCTCATTTCGAGTTTTTGCGTTTGTAAGTTTAGCCAATCAGGTTGCTGATATTTAGTTTGGCCAATCAGAACGCGAAACGCCTAAACTGTAAACGGTGACTGAGCAAACGGTAAAAAACGGGTTTCTGCGTTTTTCCGTTTGACCAATGAGAATGCAGATGATTTAACCACTAAAACATTCCGTTGCGCTAAATAAATCTATATAATTATTTCGTAGCAGACGAATACTATTGTATAGTAATGGCGATACTTTGTTAAGCTATACATGGTGTTGTATAAAGAATAAGTTACATAGCTATATGATACATGTATATTTATTTGCGTTATGGGATTAACACTAAGTGGATTAACTAATAAACAGCCGCCGCGCATGAAATGAATGACACGCTTACTGCGTGTGTGTGTTTACTATTTGTTAATTGTGTAATCATAATAACTGACACGCTGAACGGCGGAGTTGACTATACGCATTAAATATAAGGTGTTAGTCAATTATACATGATCATATTGATCACGATTCGGTTCTTCGAATACATTTAGTGCAAATCAAACGTAATGTTTAAAGAGTCAAACATACTTTATATTTGGGACGTCATAGAGAACCCTATTTATATCAAGGATTTGTCAATTGACACATCTTTGTTTATATATACGGCTTTTATTTTGCTTACACATGATATAATGGGTATAGCGATACAAACTAATTATAACAAATTAACTTTAAACGTATGATAAATACAAATACACAAAACAAATTAACGAATAGATATATTATGAAAATGTCATCATGCAGCTGTGCAAAGTACACGCATCTTTCAAAGCGTCAAATACTGTTTATTTTTTACTAATTGCATGTAATAAAGTATTATGTAATAAAACAAAGTTTTGTATTTTCACATTCATAATGCTGTTTTTTAATAATTTACAAACTTCAAAAATGGGATTTTTAATTCAGATAACTATTTGATAAATATATTCCGCCTCATGCGGAGAATTCCAAATAAACACATAAACAATAATCACACGAAAAAAGAGGAAATATCATGCAAACATATAGCTACTAAAGGATATTAACATGTATCTAAGAGAAGCCTAAACTTATATGTATGTATAAACGTATATGTATTTTTTTAATAAAAACCAAAACTTAAAAAAAAAAAATAAACGTATAAGAAACAACAATATTATAACTTATCGATAACTTCAAATGTTACGATTAATTTAATGAAGGTCTGCGCTCCCGTTATTGAACGATAACCTGAGCAAATGAACGATACACTAAGACCACACTTTTCCCTAGAAATGATATATATTCATAATCAAGGATCGTTGTCAGTCTTTCATGTTTTCATTCTGATGATCACTGATTTGACGCACCAAGTGTATATGTATAATGAAAAATGTACTTATTAATTGCTATACAACAAACCAATTAGCCGAAATGCCAACTGACGACACGTGCACTTTAGTCGCCATATTTAGTATGTATTCGTTATTTACATAAAATGTATTATGGTAATCACTGTGAACTAATTTTTACGGCTTTTTGTTATATTATGAACGGAATTATTTATCTCAAATAAGACCACACTTTTCATTACAGTTATGAAAGAAAACAAGCATGTCACATGTATGTTACTTTAATAAATATATCAAGTTGATTAGTATCAAATACAACAATAAACATATACAATTATTGTTATCGACCAGTCATGTAGACGCACAAATTCAACTAGGCTGTTTAACAAACGTGTAGTAATTAACGGGTGAATAATTATCAAAATGGAATGAAACATAAAGAAGATTAGACCATGTGAAAGTTATTTTGAAACGAAACGGATAGGCAGCCTTCCCCGACCCACCACGCCACGTCGTACCCTACCTCCTCCCCCCACAAACCCCACTTCCACTCCACCCATCCAACACACACACACACATATATAAGCGCTGTCCGTCTACCTGTATCATTACATGTTGTTGTGTTTCATAAGTTTATTTTAATTGACTTTGTTTTGAAACGTTTATTTATATGTATAGCGCATTCAATGAAATCGCATCGAAATAGAGTCAGGTAATTAAACTGTGCTTGCAACTAATAATGCTTAATTATACTCATTCTCCATAAGACAGCTACCTCGGTAGCTCAGTGTAAGGCATTGTGCTTGGAACTATAAATGTTCATATATAACGAAATTTGATGTTAACTATACGTACTTGCCACCATTTTTTCATAGCCTCGTCCGTCGAATAGGACCTATCTATAGTGTTCCCGAGCACGTTAAAGGACCATAGGCATATATTCATTATTCCGAATAAATCAAGTTATCGGATTTGTATGTATCCCAAACCCTTCTTCTGGGACGGCTCTAAATAACATTGCATGTGTCGACAAACCATTAAACACCATTTAAATATTTCCGTATTTTGTTATAGCGCCGCTTACTGATGTGAAATGGGTACACTTAAATTGTGTAGAACACTCGCTTATCCATACACCTAATATCGATTTTCACTTAGTTAAAGTACATCAGGATTAGTAGTTCTTTTAAAATTGTTCAAATGTATTATTTCGCTATTAAAATAAGAAAAATGAACTAAATGAGCCAAAAACGACCAAAGTAAATTACATCGAACACATACAATAAAAGAATACATATGGTACCGACTAACTAAGGTTACGTTCCAGGGATAGCTATTTTAATCTTGGCGGTAAAAAAATCGCAACATCTTGCAAAGCGATCGTCATGTGTCAGTATCGCCGCGGCGATCACGCGTGACGGCTATTTATAATCTGGTGATTACTCCATGGCATAATAAGCCTAGCTGTAATTTATTATTAGTAATTATTGCGCTGTAGTATAGGAAGCCTAATGATCTATCTAGATCTTAGAGCCATTTCACAGTATAATTTAGTAATTTCATAGCTTTGTATTTTATTAATGCACGTGTTGCCTCCAAAACCTGATGTACTTCTTTTAAGTTGCGGAAGGACGATATAATTCGTGCATTTAAAAAAACATGCAAATTAATAAATGAGGTAACATAAAAGTTTTTGTTCTATTATCTTAGCACTTCATCAGGTATACGTATGCTAAATTGAAGTCCAGACTCTATTGTGCCCATAGCGACCAGGGTTCTCCAGGCGTTTTAGTTGGCGGAGGGACTTTAAAACTTAGAAGTACACACACACGTATGCTAAATTGTAGAAAGATATAGTCTTAGATCTTTATATACGCCGTGATTGTTTAGCTGTTGAATAAGAATAGGTATTTTGTTTCGGTCTCTACATGAACATGATACATAATAGTGTGTGTATATTATAATTATCATATATTTGTAATGATGAAAAACTGTAATAGTTTAAGTCAATAAAAGTATCTATCTATCTATCTCATAATATCGTGTTCATAATACATTTGGCTATATTTAGATCATAGTATGTTTATCTGTTTGTGCGCGATAAACTAGTTTCCCACGCATCATATATTCCGTATCATATATCCGTCTTGTGCAATACGTGGCTCGCCGCGGCGGTATTGCACCGCTCACGGATTTGCAATAAACAGGATATGTATCATAAAACTATGTTTCCCTAAATGGTACGTGCTTTTGTCATATACCGACGTTTGTACCCGAATTAGGCTGTACTTCAATAGGGCTACGCAATAGTTGATTAGTGGATGTGTGGTATATTGTTAGTTGGGGGCACGTGGAGAGCGTGTCATACTGCCAATCCAAATTTAATACGTGCCACTCCTCGAGTGTTTTGGTCACCAGGTGGCGGAGACTTACGGCATCAATATATATATATATACTCCCTGGTACTATAGAAATTAGATGCTGTGTCATTTATTATGTTTTTGCTTTTTTTTGTGTGTGTTTTTTTTATCAATTATTTGAAAAATAAACACGTACTAAATATATTAATGTTCAATGTCTACTTTTCCGCAAAAGTAAAGTCCTTATTATCTAACGCTCGTAATAACGAACAAGTATTAGACCATGTCCATGCATTCGGAATATACTGAATTTAGCCCTAAGTATACATTACTCAACTTTTATAATCGGTAACCCAGGTTTTTTGAAATAACACGAATACTATAAACTGGAAATCACCGAAACACATACCTATATTTTATAAAGTTTATCAACAATGTAACCTTTACAAAAAAAAAACTGGGTTACCCATTATAAAAGTTGAGTAATGTATATGTAACAAGATATGCGGTGTTGCCGGTGATTTACTGTCAGATTTTCGATAAAAACAGTTTACTTCCGACATTTTCATACACGCTGTACTGTGTTTGCGTGCTTTCCCTATGTACTGATGGATTTGTTTGTTCCCAATGACGTCACTTCAGTTATACGAGGAAGATTTCTCCCCTTAGATTGTTTTCGATTTTTTAGCAATGCCTATTCGCCTTTTCGATTTTATGTTTAAAAACATATTGTCACTAAGCATACATCAATAGCATAGTAAACATCGTATTTATAATGATATTTAATAATTAAAAACATATCAACAGCGGATTTGTTGATTTAGGACAATGTTCATCTTTAATATGAATTATTTAATTACGTTTTGTACAGTGCAAGCTTTATCTAATGTGCCCGCTGTCGTGCAGTCATATTTATTTATCAAATCAATGCTATCAATGTATATAGGAACAGAACAGTGAACTGATATCCTGAACTGTTATTTACGAGTGTCCATGGAGCGTCCATTACTGATCATTACAGTCACGGTTGGGGTTCTCAGCGTCTTATATGTTGGCCAATCACATGTTGTGACATAGAGTCAGTTACACCCCTTTATTTCAATCAGCCAGTCACAATTAACGAACTAAATAATGCATGGTACAATCCTACATTTTAATTATGCATTATATAATATAATTTTATCAGGCGACATAACATTTTCAACTATGATTTGCGACGAATACTGATTTAATTTATAATTAAAGAGGCACTTTATACCAGGCTGAAATTTATTTTCAATATATGTTATTTGTATTGTTAATACAATGTGCACTGGTCAAGATAACTATACCAGCAGACGAAAACTATCTGGTATTTGATACTCTCAGAAACTAATTTATTGAATAGTTTAAAACTATAAGGAGTAAAACACATTATTTTTTTAATTTAGTTTACTTCCGTTCTTGTACTTTCTGCATATATTGTGTGCACATATTAATAATTGGCTATTAGGTCTGTGAAAGAATTAGGAATAAAAAAAAGTAAACCAGATATAACTATTTTACCACATTGCAATGAAGTATGATAGCGTTGTTTTCTTATTGGAATCGGTAAAAGTTAAATAATATAACTTTTTTCTTATTATAAGTAACTGTATGATAGTACAGAGTATGAACTTAGAATTCATTACTTTAAAACACACATGAACGAAGCAGTCACAAAAGGCACGAATTTAATTGATCTTATAGAGGAAAGAAATTGACTGGACGCCGCGAATTTAAATAAAGAAGATCAAGACTGCCGTGTTTTAAACCTAAACCATAATGTTTCGAAATCTGCAGATATTGCCGTTATTGAGAGATATAAACATATATATTGAATGCATAGGGAATGCACTAATGATTCTAAAGGGATGCGGAGCAATCTTGAATAATTTTATTAAAATAAGCACCTCCGGTGTATCATTCAAATATGGTGTTCGTTTTAAAGGTACCCACGGCAATCTTGAAGTGTTTTAAATGGGTGTCTCGAATTATATAACCAGAATCATGTTTACTTTTTGCCTGGTTACATTTAAATAGGTACTATTTG
Organism: Cyrtodaria siliqua; assembly: GCA_037043455.1. Classification (NCBI taxonomy): domain Eukaryota; kingdom Metazoa; phylum Mollusca; class Bivalvia; order Adapedonta; family Hiatellidae; genus Cyrtodaria; species Cyrtodaria siliqua. The sequence continues at coordinate 58,243 of JAWPHD010009869.1, read as the reverse complement.
AAGTATTCTCTTTTTTGTCTTACTTTACTATACGTTTATATATATAACTGGTGCAATACAATAAAATTTGCATATTACTATTCTTATATCTAATATAAATTGCCGCGAGTTTTAAAAAAAATCAGATTGTCTTTATCCCTTTAATAGTCAAATATTCATTAAATTAAATTGCGCGTATAATGCCCTGTTACGAATGCCAAAAAAAGTACACTGATTATAAATAAAGCGTGAATAGCGGGTCAAATGCATGAATACGCCGATATATACATTATATATAATTTCTTAATTTCACACGGATCACAAACACGTTACTGGATTCTAGAGCATGACTCAGACACTTCTGTAAACATATAATGGGGCTAACACAACATATGTGGTTATATTGGGACAATGACAGAGGGAGCTAATATGAAGAATGAATATGGTATGTATCGGATAAACGCGGGGTGTTAGCTCCAAACCACAATGCATTATCCACTGAGCCACCGAAGCCACATTGTAAATGAACATATTCAGTACTATATCTCTCAAATTATATAGAAATCTATATATTCTGCAATGCTTTTCATATCAGCTATTCCCATCTTCCTCTGTGTCACACTCGACTCCTAATTTTTATTATTAATATAACAATGGAAATTTATCATGTTTAACAATTTAAATATTAATATTAATTTAAATTGTATTCGTAAAATACAATCTTTTAATATTTTGTCTATTTAAATCTCGTATTTCTCGTATGTTCTGTTTTTCTTTTTCCGGGTATTCCCTTATTTCCATTATGGTTAATGCTGTTTTCATTTATTATGTAAAGTGTGTATATTCCCTGAACTTTCAAACTATTTTTACAGAACAGAACATATATTTTATTTAACTTGTACATACGTACATCGTCATTTATGCATATATTAATACAACTTTTCATACATAAGTCTAAGTCACGTGATTTTGCAAATCGATCATATTATATCAGCAGTTGAGTAATATATATATAGCAAATAACTATTACATGAGGATGAAAATGCAGGCGATTTTGTTTACAACACTATTTAATATAAAATATTTGTTTTTCATTCTTCCGGTATGTATATTGTGAAAATATCCAATTACTGATGTCTCTTCAATCGCAGTGCGCGTGTACACACTACGCGAGCTATGGATTAAAGAATTAGTGATTGTCGATGTCAAAAACAGTTGCTAATACATGATAGAGTATACATGCTGCATATTGAAAATACAGGCTAATTAAACGATGAATTTAGTTAAGCACATGTTAACTCGATGGTGGCATGAATATAAATGTTGGGTAAATGCATGGTGTTTGCACATAGGAATAGGAATTAGCATAATTATGCCTCAACTATTGTTTGTAATTGATATAAATTTAAATATCAACATTAATTAAATTGTATTTGTATAATCCACTCTTTTAACAGTTTGTCTATTTAAATCTCGGATCTCAAGTGGGCATGTGATGCCCTGCATAATTATGGATAGTTACTACTTTTACCATTGCTTGTAAATGGTTTTATCGTTATACATTTACATTATTTTTGATGACTGTTTCTTTCCTTCATCTTTCATCAGTTTTTGCGCACAATATGAACTATTTATGTGTCGACGTGCCGTAAAACAGAATTCATTCATTCATTCATTCAATTCATTCAATTCATTCAATTCATTCAATTCATTCAATTCATTCATTCTTTGTCCATTTTTCGGGTTTTGCCCTTATTTCCATTATGGCTCTCTATCATGTATTAGGTAAACTGAGTATATTCCATCTATTTACACACTAAATGTTACAGCACTAATTAATTTGAAATATTTATTGTTCATACTCCCAATATGTATAATGTGAAAATATCTAAGTCAATCGCAGTGCACTTGTACACTCTACGCGAGATATGGATTTAACAATTAATGATTGTCGACGTCAATAAAACAGTTGTTCATATTCAAAACCCGGCTAATTAAACGATGCATCTAGTCTGTGCTCTGTATGTCATTTTTGACAGATTTAGTTAAGCATATATTAACTCGATGGTGGCATGAATATAAATGATGGGTGAATGCATGGGGTTTGCACGTACGAATTAACATAATTATTAAGCAACAACTTTTGTTTCTAATTAATATAAATGTTTGTTTCATTTGCTGCATCAATCAATCACTCTTAAATTAACGATCGCAGAAGAGAATTATCGAACTATACTGTCCTTTTTTAATTGGTCAAACGCAAAAACGGTAAAAACTCAAAAAACGCGTTTGCAAACTCTGCGCATGCGGACTACGCGCGTTTGAAAACTATGCGCATGCGCACTACGCGCGTTTGGAAACGCCCGTTTCAGAGCGTTTGGAAACGGAAAAACTCTGAGCATGCGCACTTTAAGCGTTTGCAAACCCGTTTTAGGTAGTTTTCCGTTTTAAACGACAAACGAACGACAAACTGGTTTGAAACGGTAGATAAACGGTAAAACTCGGTAATAAAACGATTCGTTAGCTGTATATAATAAATCACCATGAAATGGTGATTTACTTGATTTATTAAAACTTTTTAAAAATAGGGGTAGTGAAGATTGCAAGTTTAAATTGTTTAATAGTTATCAAAATTACATTCAATTAACAATTTTCTGACCTTGAATACAAAGGTGGTTGATCATACTCAAACACACTACTAAAACAATTTATCACACACTTTTTAGACTTTTTTGTAAGGTTGCCATTGCTTCCTTTCTTCCCTGCTCTACTAGTTCCTTTTTTTGAACTTCACTTATTTCAGCCTTTTTTTGTTTGGTGTCCTGTTTTAAACTATAATATTTATCTAACTCATCCAAAGTAATTATAGTTTCTTAATTTTGTTTATGAACTCAATTTATACGCCACAAATCCAGTTGCAGCCATGCCCACCACAATAAACGTAATTTCTCTATTCTGTTGATCCGGAGATGGTGTATAAAAATCACTCAACTTGGGCTCCGGTTCCAAAAGTAAATGTTTACCAGTTATGTAATAATACTGCTTCATAGCTTGGTCCACATCATCAAAAGTCTGCTCTGCATGATGCTCCTTTTGCAGTTCAAGTTTATAATAGCTTATTTTATAATTCCCAATGAATTACGTCAAAAATCTGTTGCACACAGCTCCTTAAAATGAATCAAACGGGTCTGGTTCTTTATTAAACAAACTTGGTCTAGGCGTCTCTACTGGAGCTGTTGCCTGTAGTTTAGGTGTCTTTACATTTTTCCATGTTATCCCCAAAACTAATATATAGCTGTCATTATACCCATATATATAAATGCAAAATTTTTAAAACCATTTACCGTTTTCCCTATCTCTTGCATGGAATATGTTTGTTTCTTTTCTTCTTCTTGTTCGTCTTCCAAAACATCATTTTCCTGCTGTTCCAGCAACAAATCTATGTCATCTGTTTCTTCTTCTTGTTTTTCCAACAGACGGGAGAGAAGTTGCGTCTGTTTGCGACTTTCTTCTGCTATGGTTTCCAGATTATACACCACATCTTCTGGTGTAGCTATTTCTTTTAATATTTTGTCACGTTCTGTGTTGTCATGTGGTATAAGTTCGTCTGCCGTATATGGTTTTTCATTCTCTTCCTCTCTTGTAATGTCCTCCCTTGTAATACGAGGGTTCCATATCTTCCTTAGTTTGTAATTTCCAATTCTATATCTTTTCATCGCTTGGTTCGCAGATATTTGTCCACGTAGTCCACGAAGTTCTTCTATTTGTTCTTGTGTCAAGTATCCTCTTTTGTTTTCCATGTTTTTATATTATGATATATTTTAATATTATTTTAAAATAATATTAGAACACAACCAATTTTAGTATCGTCTGTATGCAGTTAAAGACTGTTTGAAATCTTTTGTATGCAGTTGATGACTGTTTGGAATCTTCTGTGTGTAGTTGAAGATTGTTTAGCATCGTCTGTATATATTTTGACATCGTTTGGGTATCGTTTGAGTATAGTCTGTATATATTTTGACATGTTTTGTAATTGTTTAACATCGTCTGTGTGTATTTTGGGGCTATATTGGACTTATTTTGCTTGTAGCATTGATTGTAGCATTGCTTGTAGCAATTCTGTATGAGAATCATGGCTGTAAAATTGTTAAAGCAATAAATGTGGAAACAAAAAAGCCTCCTCCTGTTGAAACAAAAACATTAAAAGATGATCCTATCTGTATGAATGCAAGTGTAAGATATTTATATCAACCCGGGGAACAAGAAGGTTGAAGACGCAGAGCAACTGATCCAATGTGGAGTGTAGATATTCACAAGATTAAAAATTATATGGTGACGCAAGGTATAAAAGTTTATTATTTGAAAGCACCAGCGCCACAGAGAGGATTTGTCAAGGAAGAATTAATTATTGTTCCTGCTGATACCCAAATTCATAAGTTTTTATAGAAACCGTGTGCATCAGTTGTAATTCCATCTTCTCGTATATATCTTTTTGAGTAAAATGGTGATAATGTAACTTTGTTTACTGTTGTACCAAATATCTGATGCTTTATTGATCGTATCATATTCATTTTATGGGTGTATTTTTTCTTGCCAAACAATGCATCCTTGTAGTTTTCAAAGTTTATATGTTTTTTAACTACATATTCTTTTACACCCTTTGCTTTCTTAATAATCTGCTCATCCGCTCTCAAAATAGAATATAGTTTGGGTCTTAATCCAACATACTCAGCTATAGCAACACCAGCACATTCGTCTTTCATTTTACCTACTTTTTTGTTTGTTTTATGATACATTGGGTGATTTTCAGGATAATTACTTAGATCATACTCACCTTTCATTTCAGCCATGTCTTTGTGTATATCTTCTGTTTTGATATCTATCAGCAAGCTGTCAGTGTCGGTGTATAATAAAGTACATTTATCCCCATATTTTTTCTTTAGAGTATTATAGTACCAATCATACATATGGTACTTTGATAAATCCAATACTGACATCCCAACATAGATTGGTTTGTTTAATGTTAATTTTGTTTTGTTCACATGTATTGCTGACAATTCATCTGAACATTTTATAAGCCTGTTAAAGTTGGGTTTGGCTATTATTTTTCTTATCTTTTCATTTTCAGAGCCGTCAGTTCTGACAAGTTTTATATCAGTCCGCTTGCGTAGATTTTCCATTGTCTTACCAAACACAGAGTTGTTAATAAGTTTGTAAAAATCTGTTTCAAATTTTGATTTAGCCTTTCCTCTAAGTTTTGTGTTTAGGTTTATGTATGATTCCATCCATGGTTTTTCATTAAATTCTAATACTCTGTGTACTTTTTTTAGTTTCATGCCTAAAGATAAATATAGTTCCAGGTTTTTGTAATGTATCACATATGTTTCGTTGTCCCTAAGATTGGGAACTAGTTGTTCTGTATTTATCATGCTATTATTTTCTAACAAATCTGTTTGGTATTTAGACAACCATTCTTTTTTCACTGCTAATCTTTCCGGTGCAAGCGGATAGTCATTATGAGATTCATGAAGTTCTTTAGGATATTCCAAATCAACTTCAAGTATTTGTCCTTTGCCAGGTTTTGGTTTAGAAAATGTTCCACTCTTGTTTTTGGTTTTCCAAACAAAGCCAGAACATGGAAGTGGCTGACTCATTGCCCATCCATAAAGATTATTTGCATCAAAATACATTAAAAAGTTGTTTTCCTCGTTAGGGTTATAATCAGCTACATGTGGATTGTTTGCTTTGTCATATCGTTTTGATACCATACTAATTCCACCACGCATACCTTTTTCTATAAATAAGTGCATGTTAATGTCTGTCAAAAGTTCTAATTCTATTTTTGAATGTTTGAGTAAAGCATCCCAAGATAATCCAGGTGCTGTGTAGTAATGTAAAGCATCAAGTTTGTATGCACTCATACATGTTTTTCTAAAAGTTTGAAACACATCTGCTAACAGAGTTACATCAGTTTTTAGATATAAATCATGATAGTCTCCAAGAGTTTTACAGTTAAACTCTTTCCATATTTTTTGAGCGTATTCGTAATCTTCGGGACTTATACTTTCATCTGAGAGACTACTGTAAAACTTTTCTATAGGCGGTAATTGCGTTTCCTTGAATTTTTCCATACTGTCCATATATTCGTATGGATAAACACCTTTTCGTAAAAGTTCAGGTTTTAGATATAAATTATGATAGTCTTCAAAAGTTTTACAGTTAAACTCTTTCCATAGTTTTTGAGCATATTCATAATCTTCATAATCTTTGTCTTTGAGCTTTTTACTTGAACTGTAAAACTTTTCTATAGGTGGTAATTTCGTTTCCTTAAATCTTTCCACCCTCACCATATATTCATGCGGGTAAATACCTTTCCGCATAGGTAAATTTGTTTGTCTAAACTGATTTTTGGTAATTTCAAAATCAGATGTGCCTGTTGCATCAACCAATTTCTCCAAAGACGAAGCCATAAACTGAAAGCTATCTAAAAATCTAAGTTGTCCGGCACTAAATGAAATATACTTTTCAGCGTTGTTTGGAATGCATGTAATATTACCTGTCATTTTATGTATTTTTTGCATGATGAGATGACTATCATATCCTTTGAGGTTGTGAAATACAACAGGAATGATTGTTTTATTTGGTTTTATTTTTAGTTTTAGGTTGCAGTTTTTATGTGCTGCACCTCTGTATTCTCCTGTAAAATGACAGTGGTCTCTTACTTTACCGTTTTTGCCACATTTCTACCTATTTCATTCTCGCATATCCAGCAGTGTGTTGCTTTCATAATCTTCCTCATTTTGTTGTGTCATGATTAATGGTTTTGGGTGAGCAAATATTTTAATAATGTCGCTCTTCTTACATTCTAAGTGTTTTAAAAACTTTTCAACAACATCTTCACCTCTGTAAATAACAGGTTCTTCAGCTTTGCCATCATATCTGACAACCTGTTATCCAAAACCACAAGCTTCGTGTACATTTGTGATTTCAGATTTCTTTCCATATTTGATTGATTGCGGTTTGATTATACTTTCAAAATCAGCATATATTGCATAAGGTACAGGCATCTGATTTTGATGATTTTTAAATTTTACAGTATTTTTACCTTCTTTTGGCATTTCTATTCTGCAAGAATTTTTATTGATACCCTCACAGTCTTCTCTGTGTTTGGTAAGTAGATCTTCTCTTGAAAAGCCGTAAAGACAACGATCGCAGAAATAAGTTTTACCGTGATATTTGTTTTGATCATAAAGTAATCTATTTAGATTTTTAATCCAGCAATAGTGATATTTTGTTGTTATTGTTTTTGGTTCGTTCGAATAATCATCAGGGTTATAATTGTCATCTATAATTCCTTCTTCATTATTTGGATCATCTTCATCTTCATTTTCTAAATCAACCTCAACGTCTTCAGAAATTAAAAGCAAGTTAATTCTTTCCATTTCTTGCGGTTGCTCTGATATTCTATATGGAAATACAGATACCCTTTTTCCTGTGCATCCGTAAACATTAATAGCAAGGTTGTTTTGTTTTTCTACTTTTGAAATTTGTGAAATTGGAGTGGGAAAATCAATGCCATCCATATTCAACTTACCCATGTGTTTTTTATAACTAGATATCCTAGTTGGATTATTTTTATTAGGCCACAAAGCAGAAACCAATGCCACTTCCAAGCACTTATTATCTTCATTATTAACATTAATTATTGCTTTTTTATCAGATACTGCTTTAGACAAAGGAATATATGAAGAACCTTTTAATGGTTCATACTTTGCAAAATTTAAGTAAAACGTAACACAGTAATCAATCTCCAATCCAGATGCTGTGTTTGTAAATCTTTCAAGACTCTCTTGTATATTTGCAGATGATTTGTCGTACAACTCATTTATTTGTTCAGAGGTTAAAATTGCATTTCGTTCGCTGTGTAATACTGCTGTGGTGTATTTTTTGGTATCACCATCATCTTTAAATAAATTTACAGTGAGACCTAATTGAAACTTTAATCCATTCATCTGTGTCAGCTCTTTGCTTATTTGTTTTGTGATAATGGATTTCTTATCACGGAATAGTTTTTGAGGGTCTTTGTATTTCTCGGCAGATATCTCGTATGCTTTAAAATAGCCACACATTGGTTTGTCAACCAGTTTTAATTCTTCTTTGGATTTTCTATCATTAATCTCTTTCAATTCATTTATAACATTGTCTCGTGATTTATCATATTTCTGATTTTGCTCATCTTGTAATTTATCATATTTCTGCTTTTCTCGTTTACGTTGTTTCTTAGCACGTCGTCTCTTGAGTAAATTTTCTAATGTTTGAGATTTAACCTCTTTTGAAGTTTCCTTTGGAACTTCTTTAAGAGGTTTTAATGCATTTATACCGTTAGATAGTGTTTGCTTATCTATTACACCTGTATCAAACAGGCGTATTAAATTTCTTATAGTCTCTTCGTTTTTTTCCATTGCTTTATTTGTTATATATTTAAAAAAAAAAAATTAAATATAAAAATAATTATATACAAAATAGACAATGAAAATCAATGTTTGCAAATTTCTTAAAATTGGATTACATAATCCATGTGAAAATAAGCCAACAAAAGATTCTAATTATTGCAGTTTGCATAAATATAGATTAAAAACAAGTCATGCCTTACCGTGTCTAATATGTAAAAAAGGCACTTCTGCAAAATATCAAGTGTGTGTTGGTTGCGGTGCAGCTTCAATTAGAAAAATGAACGATTATTGGAGGTTAAAGTCGTATAACGCTGAGTGTCTCAGATTTAGACGTATTAAGGTTTAAATTATATTTTGATAACTTATAAAAAAAATTAAACTTGTGTTCTTCACTACCCCTATTTTAAAAAAGTTTTAATAAATCAAGTAAATCACCATTTTATGGTGATTTATTATATATATGTATTTTAGGCGTTTTCTGTTGTAATTTGAGGCGAAACGGAGTGAGACGAAAATTACAACAGAACGCCTATAATACATATATATACATGTTAATGTAGTTACATATTCGTGTAGTTATATGTCCGTGTATTTACATGTTCGTGTATTTATATGTTCGTGAATTTATAAGTTCGTGTACTGACATGTTCGTGTATTGACATTTTCATGTATTGAAATGTTCTTGTATTGACATGCTCTTGTAGTTAAATGTTGATTATTTGGATTTTTGTGTATTTACCTGTTAGTGTATTTACATCTGCGTGTAGTTACATGTTCGTGTATTGATATGTTAGTTCGTCTATTTACCTGTTCGTATACTTACTTGTTCGTGTATTGCCGTGTATTTATAAGTTCGTGTATTGACATGTTCGTGTATTTACATGTTCGTGTATCTAAATATTCGTATATTGACATTTTCGAATCGTTACATGTTCGTGTATCTACATTTTCGTGTATTTAAATTTTCGTGTATTTACATGTTCTTGTAGTTACATATTCGTGTATTTACATGTTCGTTTAGTTACATATTTGTGTAGTTACATGTTCGTGTATTCACATGTTCGTGTATTGACATGCTTATGTAGTTACATGATCCTGTAGTTTTAAGATCCTGTAGTTACATGATCCTGTAGTTACATGATCATGTAGTTACATGTTCGTGTATTGACAGGTTCGTATAGTTACATGTTCGTGTAGTAACATGTTCGTGTATTTACAAGTTCGAAATGTTAGTGTAGTTACATGTTCGTTTATTTACAAGTTGGGTATTGACATGTTCGTGTATTTACATGTTCGTGTATTGACAATTTCGTGTATTTACATGTTTTTGTAGTTTACATGTTTGTATATTGACATGCTCGTGTAGTAACATGTTCGTGTATTTACATGTCAGTGTATTTACATGTTCGTGTAGAGACATGTTCGTGTAGTTACATGTTCGTGTATTTACAATGTTCGTGTAGTTACAATGTTCGTGTAGTTACTTGTTCTTGTATTGACATGTTCTGGTATTGACATGTTTGTGTAGTTACATGTTGTTTATTTAGATTTTTGTGTATTTACATGCTTGTGTATTTACATCTGCGTGTAGTTACATGTTCGTGTATTGACATGTTCGTGTATTGACATGTTCGAGTTTTTACATGTTCGTGTATTTACATGATTGTGTACTGACATGCTCGTGTAGTTACATTTTCGTGTAGTTACCTGTTCGTGTATTGACATGTTCGTGTAGTTACATGTTGCTTTATGTACACGTTCGTGTAGTGACATGTTTTTGTAGATAGTGTAGTTACAAGTTCGTTCATTTACATGTTCGTGTATTGAAATGTTCTTGTATTGAAATGTTCTTGTATTGAAATGTTTGAGTATTTACATTTTCGAGTATTTACATGTTCGTGTAGTTCCATGTTCGTTTAGTTACGTGTTCGCGTATTTATATTTGCGAGTATTTACAAGTTCGTGTAGTTCCATGTTGACTGTCCTCCTTGAATGCTACTTTCCCTGTCCGATCTTTTTATATTTCTTTCGTTTAGTTACATGTTCTTGTATTTATATTTTCGTGTAGTTATATTTCCGTGTATTTACATTTTCGTGCAGTTACATGTTCGTGTATTTACATGTTTGTATAGTTACATGTTCATGTAGTTACATGTTCTTGTAGTTACATGTATATGTTTGTGTAGTTATATATTCGTGTAGTTACATGTTCGTGTAGTTACAATGTTTGTGTATTAATATGTTCGTGTATTTACATGTTCGTGTAGCTACATATTTGTGTATTTACATGTCCCCGTGTTTACATGCTCCGTATTATTTATATGATCCTGTATTTACATGTTCGTATATTTACATGTTGTGTATTTACATGTTTGTCTAGTTACAAGTTCAGTATTGACATGTTCGTTTAGCTACATGTTTGTCTATTTACATGTCCCCGTGTTTACATGCTCAGTATTATTTACATGATCGTGTATTTACATGTTCGTGTATTTACATGTTGTGTATTTACAACTTTGTCTAGTTACAAGTTCGTGTATTGACATTTTCGTGTATTTACATGTCCGTGACTTTACAGGCTCTCTGTTATCTACATGTTTGTGTATTTATATGTTCTTGTAGCTACATGTTTGTGTATTTACATGTCCCCGTGTTTACATGCTCTGTATTATTTACATGATCGTGTATTTACATTTTCGTGTATTTACATGTTGTTTAGTTACATGTTCGTGTAGTTACATGTTCATGTTGTTACATTGTCGTGTATATACATGTGAAGTGTGTACACATTCCTGCTGAAATGAAGTGGCATTCTGTTTCGGATGTGAAAATTACGCCAATAAAATGTATGTAATTTTTATATGACGTATTTGATGCACGGTCTAAGGTTACATGTATTTGTATAAATACATATATAAAGTAATATTATAATGTATATACTGTATTGAACATTGGACTTTACATTTGCTAACTATTCCTCATGCAAATACATAATAATATACAATATGTTTGCTGCATTATAGAAGTGTGCTAAAATAAAGAAATATAGAGAGTATGTTTTGGTATTTCATTAAATACTTTCATCTCGGATTGAGATTACTCAAACAAACTTCCTGAAATATTTATACGACCGAACCCATTTCCTCTGCATCTGATATTAATTTCAAAATTACAGATAACTCCTATATCGGATATTCACTCCAAACACACCCATATACTCTGTATCCGATATTAACTCCAAATTTACACATATCCTCTGTATCCGATATTCTTTTAAAACGTACACATATCCTCTATATCATATATTCATTCCAAACTTACGAATATCCCCTATATCCGATATTCACACCAAACGTACACTTATCCTCTATATCGGATATTCACTCAAAATTTACACTTATCCTCTGTATCCGATATTCACTCCAAACTTACACTTATGATCTATATCATATATTCATTCCAAACTTAGACATATCCTCTATATCCGATATTCACTCCAACCTTACACATATACTCTATATCCGATATTTACTCCAAACTTACACTTATCCGCTATATCCTATATTAACTCCAAACTTACACATATACTCTATATCCGATATTCACTCCAAACTTACACACTACCACTGTATCTGATATTCACTCCAAACTTACACATATCCTCTACATCCGATATTCATTTCAAACGTACACACATCCTCTATATCCGATATTCACTTCAAACTTACACATATGTTCTATATCCGATATTCACTCCAAACTTAAACATATTTTCTATATCCGACATTCACACCAAACTTACACATATCCTCTATATCCGTTATTGACTCCAAACGTACATCCTCTATATCCGATATTCACTTCAAACTAACACATATGTTCTATATCCGATATTCACTCCAAACTTAAACATATTTTCTATATCCGACATTCACACCAAACTTACACATATCCTCTATATCCGTTATTGACTCCAAACGTACATCCTCTATATCCGATATTCACTCCAAACTTACACATATGCTCTATATCCGATATTGACTCCAAACGTACATCCTCTATATCCGATATTCACTCCAAACTTACACATATCCTCTATATCCGATATTGACTACAAACCTACACATATGCTCTATATCCGACATTCACTCCAAACTTACACATCTCCTCTATATCCGATATTGACTCCAAACTGACACATATCCTCTATATCCGATATTCACTCCAAACTGACACACATCCTCTATATCCGATATTCACCCCAAACATACACACATCCTCTATATACGATATTCACTCCAAACTTACACATATCCTCTATATCCGATATTCACCCCAAACTTACACATATACTCTATATCCGATATTCACTCCAAACTTACACACATCCTTTATATCCGATATTCACTCCAAACTTACACACATCCTCTATATCAGATATTTACTACAAGCTTACACTTATCCTCTATATCCGATATTCACTCCAAACTTACACATATCCTCTATATCCGATATTCACTTCAAACTTACACACATCCTCTATATCCGATATTCACTCAAAACTTACACACATCCTCTATATCCGATATTCACTCCAAATTTACACACATCCTCTATATCCGATATTTACTCCAAACTTACACATATCATCTATATCCAATAATCTCTCAAAACTTACACCTATTGCTACCTTTATCTCAATGTTTACATGTTGCATTGCAAGTTTATTATTGATTTGGCCTGGAAGAACAGCTAAAATTAGAAAAGATGTAAACATGTTTACCATTGATGCAAATAAGTTATGCAAATTAATTGATGATGATTTGGAGTGTTCTCATTGGACTGTTTTAGTGGGGGAAGCTTTTGGAACAATAGTTGGCAGTATAAAAACAGACTCTGGGAGCAGCTCAACAGTTTATTTCGGAAGATTAGTATTCAGTAAAAGGTTAATCTTGAATTGGATCAATCTCATTAAAATCAGACCCTTTATCACGCTACGATACTCTCCGCTACTAAGCATCTGACAACACTGCATTGGAGGTCAAGTCAGATAGACCTTACGATTAGCCAATCAGATTTCAGCCTACAAAATTGCTCGGTATATACTGATTTATTGCGCATGTCGCGCTTCAGTAAAATGCCGTGGAGCAGTCTACGCTCGGCATTAAAAGAGACAATGTCCGTAACATTTAGCTTATAAAACACACAAAAAAAATATTGTTTGAAAAAGATTGTTTGACGAAATTTAATAGCGGTTCAAAAAAAGTTACCAATTCATGGAATTGAACCCACACTAATATTACACTCGTTGGTCAATAGTCGAGTTCACTATCAACTGAGCTAAACGGGCCAGATGAGCTATGGCTTACTATTTAAAATATTTAATGTCGTAATAATTTCGGTGGAATATATATTTTCAAAACACACAAATCATGAATGTCATGTGTCCCTTTAAGTGCTGGATAAAATATGGCACATGGGTTAAGCATTTGAATGATCAGTATAGAATGTGTCTCAATATAGAATATATCTTAAGCCCATGTAAGTAGACGGTTCGGTTCAATACCAATTGTGCACCAACCCATTTATGTTTTAATTTTGCTTATTATATTATAAACTTATACTTTTTTATTTCGTTTGTTTGACAATATTGTTTAGATAATGTTTAGTTCATTTTAGGCCATATATGACTGTCGGTTTTTTGTGGTAGAGACATACCACCACATTTTTCCTGGATAGAACCAGTACTATATACCTCCCGCCATCCGTAAGAATCGACACTTTCTCTCTTGAAAAGTCGCCAACTATAGCACACTAGATACTCTTATAAGTACCCCAATTTTAAATGCAAATAAAACATATTTTGTTTATCATCAAGTACTCAATTTTAAACACGTTTTTATTTACTGTGTGTAATCCGATTATCAAGTGGACTGTTATTTTACTTATGAATCTGTTGAATTTTAATACGATTTTTTTGTCAAAATGGCACATTCCATCAATTTTAAAAGATATTACTTAAAATATAACTAGGGTACTTCTAAGCGTCGTTTAGTGTATGGGTGCCGTATTTTGAAAATAATGAAGTTTGTTTATTTGTAGAATGGTTTTTTAAAATTGTTTTGTACAAGTAATAGTTTGTAGCAATGTGTATATATGACATTTTTATGAATAAATAAATAAAAGTTGAACACTTCATGCTTCCAGTTTATTTTCATTCAGCCAGTAGAGCGATAATGATGTAGCCAGTAGAGAGATACAGAACTTTCTGGGTCTCTTGTTCAACGTTTGCCTTAATATAAAATATTGGGACAAACAGGCCCTCTGTGGCCTCTTTTCTAACGTTTGCTTTAATATGAGAAATTGGAACAAACAGGCCCCCTGTGGCCTCTTGTCTAACGTTTGCTGTAATATGAGAAATTTGGATAAACAGGCCCTCTGTGGCCTCTCGTCTAACGTTTGCTTTAGTATGAAAAAATGGGACAAACAGGCCCTCTGTGGCCTCTTTTCTAACGTTTGCTTTAATATGAGAAATTGGGACAAACAGGCCCTCCGTGGCCTCTTGTCTAACGGTTGCTTTAATATGAGAAGTCCGGGTAAACAGGCCCTCTGTGGTCTCTTGTCTAATGTTTGCTTTAATATGAGAAGTCCGGGTAATTCGGCCTTCCTGGGCCTGGACCGCTTCTTTACAGGGACACACATCCATCTTGAGTTTTATAGAATTAATATTAGCACCCCGATGTATTAAGCATGTATTATTTTGACCTTAAAACTGCATGCATATAACTAAATTCAAAATCGAGATTTCAGTTGCCTTCGTTATTCTACCAAGTTTTAAATGTACTATTGGTGCAATATAATCAATAGTTAGTAATATGTAGAAACAAACTGCCTTGAGATATGCTAATAATTAATATTAATAATTGCAAATATGCAGGTTATGTAGAATAACTAACTGGACGCCGTTAATTTTAAATAAATCATGATTGCCATGTGTCCATTTAACATTTTTAATATGAGAAATCCGGGCATACAGTATAATGTGCTTATGTTTAAGCTTTGTATGTGACCTTAAAATATTCTTTAATAAGGATGCATAGTGTGAAGCCAGAAACTTTGCTCTCATCCGTCATGCAGCCTTGACATTCGAATGGCGACCTAAACCGGGCGGTCCCACAAACCAGAGCCTACCCTATCGAGGACGGGTTGTTGAAATTATCATGTCGACGGCTTACGGATGGAGACGGAAACCGGGCAGTCCCACAACCAGAGCCTACCCTGTCGAGGACGGGTTGTCGACGGCTTAGTGACGGAGCGGTCCCCTCGCATGCTGGAGGCCGTGGGTTCAATCCACTGTAGGTCGTGAGTTCAATCCAAGTAGTTTGTTTTAGGGAGGACTTTGAAATTAAATTAAAAGGACTTGATTTAATTTTTACCAAAACTGATTCTTTATGAAAAAACACATAATATTGTACACAAATGCGTGCTAAATGCAAATACAATGTATTCAAAACTCTTAAACAATGTATAATCATCTTACAAGGCAGCAACCGTTTTAGTGATACCACGTAGAGGGAGTCGCTAGCTCCTCATACTTGCTATTTCAATTAGGTTGACCAATTACAGAAGCGAGGGATATGTTGATGCTATTGCACATGTTAGGTCACTGAAGGAACTATAATTAGGTTAGGTGTTAATCATATATTCAGTCAGTGCATTACACGGATGACAACCGTTTATTTGGGACTTGTAAAGTAGACATTAACAGTCGGATGACGACGTGGAGCTGGACACCTGTTGACGATACATTTTGAGGGGTTTTCTCGAAAATGCTTACACATTATCCTGGCTTAATACATCCGGTTTAATGTTAAAGGGACTGAATGCCATCTGGAAGATTTGGCGTTAATCCGAGTAAAAATAAAACAAGAGAGTTAAATGGCCTCAAATCGCTCACCTGACCTTTGCGAAGAGAAAAATAAGCTTATGGCAGAGTGATATCACGCAGTCGATGCAGGCAATTGCAAATACCTGCACCCCATGGTTATAGGGTAGGGATCTCAACTATTTCCAAGTTATGATCCTGGGGCTATGATGAACCCTGGTACCAGCGTTTGTTGGATGGTTGTAACCCTTTCTTCATGCCTAGTAAGTGTACATATGGTTATAAGGTGGGGATCTCAACAGTCTTCAGGTTATGACCCAGGCGTAATGTTCCGTGGGGTGGGGATAGATCCCAGAGACGATGCTGGTTACGGTTATAGGATGGGGATCTCAACGGTTTCCAAGTTATGATCCAGGCTTATGTCCCCATGGGTGGGGATAGACCACTGGGCCGATACTGGTCGGATTGTTGTGTCCGCCTGTTCATTCTCAGTAAGGGTATAACTGTTATTATCGAGAAAAAATATTTTTATTTCCCCCCTTTTTCGAAAAGGAAATGTAGCATTCAAGGACGACAGTCAACCACAAACACACACAGAACCAAAGAACAACTTTAAAGATGAATAAAAGGCAAACTAAGACATCACAAACACAAAAGGGTTGGCAATAGGGCTACCGCCTTGGAATGGTCCGTGGCCAAAAAAGGGGACCGCTGCATGGGGGTTTAAACCAGGTTCTAGGATGCACCAAACCTCACTCTTACCTTATTGTCATCCCAATAAACGAGACAGTGTAAATACAGATATCACCCACAGGTTATATTCTCTAACAAACAAGACAGCATTAATAGGCAGTATAAGTAAAACACATAAATGATCATGTATATATAATATAAAAAACAAAATCCTAGAAAGCCACAAAGTAAGTACTCAATGACTTGGCAGAAGCCAGAGCAAAATGAGAATAAATCGTTAAGGGTAAGACCAGGCAAGATTAAAGACAAACATCAAACGATACCATCATAAAGGATTTAGATAGACGTCATCATAGGTCAACAATCTGTCCGGTCATCGCACAATCTGATATGTCCGGTCGTTGCACAATCAAAGGAGAAAGCATAATGGCGAACTGTAAATGGGTCACCACTAAACATGCAGTGCGTTGCAAACTGATAAGATCATAACCTCTTTTGATAAACTGTTTAATAAGTTTAATACAGATTGTATGAAAGTGACTATGACCAAGGATCTTACGCAGGTTGTATTATGACTCTATAATTTTGCAATGCACTGCATGCTTGGTGGTGGACCCATTTATAGTTCGTCACTATGCTTTCCTCAATAATTGTGCGATGACCGGACAGGCTGTGGACCCTATGATGACGTCTACCTAAAGCCCAAAAGGACGGTGACGTTTGATGTTTGTCTGCAATCTTGTTTTGTGCCCTCAATGGTTTATTCTCCTGTTGCTCTGGCTTCCGCCAAGTCACTGAGTACCTTCTTTGTGGCTTTCTAGGTTATTTTGTTTGTATTTATATATACACGGGCATCTTTGTGTTTTACTTATAATGCCTATTAATGCTGCCTTGTTGGTTAGAAAATAGTTCATGGCAGGGATTTCTTTATTGGCACTGTCCCGTTTTAATGTAGGGTAAGTGTGAAGTTTGGTGCCCCATGGAACCTGGTTTAAAGAAATATAAAAAGATCGGACAGGGAAAGTAGCATTCAAGGAGGACAGTCAACCACAAAACACAGAAACAAACACGCAAACAGACAAACAAGAAGGCAAAAGTAATATTAAATGCAAACGACATTACAAACACAAAACGGTTGACAATAGGGCTACCGCCTTGGAACGGTCAGTGGCAAAGTAGGCCACTGGAGATTTAAACCGGTTCTAGGGTGCACCAAACCTCACACTTACCCTACTGTCATCCCATTAAAACAGGACAGTGAAAATAAAGAAATACCCGCCGTGATCTAATCTCTAACCAACAAGGCAGCATCAATAGGCAATATAAGTAAAACACAAATATGCTCGTGTAAATATAATACAAAAAAAACACAATAGCCTAGAAAGCCACAATGAAGGTACTGAATGACTTGGCAGAAGCCAGAGCAGTAAGAGAATAAACCATTAAGGGCACGACAAGAAAGATCATAGACAAACATCAAACGCCACCGTTCCTATGGGCTTTAGGTAGGCGTCATCATAGGGTCTACAGCCTGTCTGGTCATCGTACAATTAAAGAGGAAAGCATAGTGGCGAACTGTAAAAGGGCCCACCACCAAGCATGCAGTACGTTGCAAAACCATAGGGTCATAACCTCTTTTGATAAACTTTTTAACAAGTTTAACAAAGATAGTATGAAAGTGGTCATGACCAAGAATCTTACGAAGTTTATAAATCACATCACCATATAAGTCTGGTTGTGATAGTCCGTTCAAGTCGCTTTTTAAACAGATAAACCAGAAGACGTCATTCCTCTGTGATCACCCACTTACAACACATTTTATAACTTGCGTTCTCTTCTCGTACGTTCGCATATATATGTATCATATAACGTTTGGATTAAGGTTCATCTGGTGTCTCACCAACCCTTTTTAACTTTGGAAAACCTATTTGGATTTTAGTCAGACTATATGAGCTGCCTTAAAACCCCGTTTTATGCATGCAAAACATTAGTAATTACGATTAGCAAGTTCTTTAACACATTGACGAATGTCACTTGCAGAAAGTTTAGTAAGGGATACATCATGCATGGTGAATTTATACGTCACAGCGTGACAGACATAATGCAAAACAAAAGCAGAGCTCTGGTTACCTGGCATATAAATTGGTTGCGATAGAAGATAAACTAAACACACTCAAATGAAACATATGAAGATGTGCCTTGTATCAGACAACGAGAGTATAATGCAGACAGATCTCCGTCATTTTACTGAGATGTTGATACAATGCGTGTGTTGCATGTAGCAGATTATGCCAAACAAGACTTTACTAAACAGTAGACACAGACATTGTAGTACATGCTATAGCAATGTTACAGTAAATACAGTTAGATGAGTTAGTGGGTTATGGGCTAGTTGTAGGAGCTTTAGGTGCTTCGTTGCACATTGTATTGCCTAATCTTTACGTCATATAAACCAAGACGCATAGTAGCTTTCCACACTAACTAGATGTAATAAAAAATATCTTCATTTGCTGAAAGAGGTAAAACCTGTGCTTGGAAAATATGTAAATACTTTGTTCATGTTGCACAAGGATTCCAATTCCAAAAGTTGCGCTTCTTGGAAAATGTGTTTTCCTTATGTATGACAGAGAAAGTGCATGTACATGCCCAAATTTATTGACATTGAATGGTTCCAATATTCAACAAGTCCATGTCACCAGTTGCAGTAGCTCTTATCACGCACACCGGCCGAGTTGTTCAACAGGTGTGACATTGTTAGGGACATGGCCTTTAGGTCCATCCTGAAATGCCTAGACACCCGTTGACTGGGGTTGGGAACGTGTATGTCGGAGTCATTCTCGATAACACGGCCACAGGCCTAAGCTTTTGCCAGGAAGTTCTTGAATCTAGATTTCAAAGAGACAAATGGTGGCAAAGGATGGGTCAAAGCAGGACTGTTATATACAGTATTTTGAAAATGGGACGTGGGGTAGCTCTATTATTGAAAATGTTTAACTGATATGACCAGTTATTACATTTGGGTTTGTGCATATAACAAACTACTTTTTGATATTGTTTTCTGATAGTGTATTGTTAATATTGTTTATTAAATCAACAATTTAAAGTCTTAATTAAATTTAATTCCGAAAGTCGGAGATGAGAAATATTATTTAAGCATCCTTTGCGATTTTTTTCTCCGAACGTTTTATAACACTCGGCGTCCCGTTAGTTTTGCTACTTCATATGCATGTTTTAAAATCAGTATTAATAATTATGTAAATAGTTCAGAGCAAATTAGTTTTACATATTGCTCATTGGTGAATATATTGCAGAAATAAAATATTAATACCTGTAATAGAATAACCACGAACAATTACGAAATTCTGAACTTAAGTACATGTATATGCAAGCAGTTTAAAGTCAAAATGATATTGGATTAATAAATATAGGTGATAATTTGGATGTTTGACTAATTCAAGATTGCTGTGTGACCCTTTAATAGTGCTTACCAAGTCACTGGATGTATACTTAGAATTATTATAAACTAAAAGCCTCTAATAAAGATGAGATACTTAAACACACTTCGGAAATGCTTAAGGCTAAAGACAACTTAAAACCAACTAGACTCAGAGTTGGTATATTATGTATACATGTGTAAAACCGCTAACCCCTGTAGTATAGGGGTGTATACCCTGTAGTATAGGCGTGTATCTAACAACTATTTATTGAAGTATAGACATACCCCTAAATATATCAAGACAGTACCTTTGTAAAACACATCAACATTTGTTGCTTTCTACAAAATAACAAAAACACATTTTTTTCTGCATTTTTGGCGGCCATTTTGGAAATGGCGACCATTTTGACGTAAGAAATGACCCAAATTATATTACATATGTTATTGACTATCAATGTCATGAATTTGGTGTGTTTAAAATAACAACTTTTGATGAAACCAATTATTTATAGGCTTCATTAATTTTTTATGGAATATTTGGCGGACATTTTGAAAATGGCGGCCGTTCTTCAAAATCTGAATTGGTTCCATAGCAAAAAATGTTTAGTAGAGTATTGTCTAGCTATGTGTCAATTTTGTTGCTTTTATCACAAAATGCACAATTTTACCAATATATGTCACCAATCTGCCCCATTACAATCGAGACAGTAGAATAGTTTGCTGAAGAAACATATAGACATGAAAGAAAAGGGATTGACAATGATATCGAATGTGCATTGACTGCGTTTGATCAGGTTATTGCAGGTGATTTAGATGTTGAATCTGCATGTTCATCTGCTGTAGTAGAGCGCATAAAAGAGAGATTAGATACGCACCGTAGTAACTTAAAACAAAGTCGCAGATCAAGATTATGGCTTCAATACATGAAGATAGTTGATATACTGAGGACATTTATTAAGGCAGAACGATCTGGCAACTGGAAGCTCCATTTACAGGCAGTATTAGATATGGTACCTTATTTTACAGCATTTGGCCACAACGTATACGCAAAGTCGGCACACGTATACCTTGCAAACATGCTAGCATTAGAAACAAGTAGTCCTGATGTGTACAGGTACTTTATGGAGGAGTATCATGTACTAAGACAAAGCGATCGATTTTGGGCAGGACTCTCGACTGATTTAGTCATAGAACAAATGCTCATGAGAAGTTTGAAAATAACTGGTGGGCTAACACGAGGAAGGGGAATGACTGAAAAACAAAGGACGCTGTGGGTACTTTTTCGCCCCACTTGCTCAGAAATCAACGAAGCTATGCAACAAGTATCAGGAACAGAATTCATCACCAGTGACCAGCATAACGATACTTCAAACGCACGGCAACAGAGAGACAACAAACTGAGAGACACGAACATTCTAATAGAATATCTCAGTGAAAGAAATCCCTTTAATAAGGATCCTGAGCTAAAAAGTATATCAAGTGGAGTTGTTTCTGATGATTCTGTCAATGTAGATGATGCGAAAGCTGTTGGGATCAAGATTCTAGACAAAATGGCTGGAAGCACTGTTATGGATTTTGCTTTCAAGCGAAAAGACCAAGTAAAAACAATGTCGGATACGGCTGGTTTGAAATTAGGCGATGACATTGTCAAGGTAGACTCGCAACTATTATGTCAAGGAGATCACTCCCAGAAGACAAACTGGATTCGCTATTCTCTTATGAGTTATGCACTTACCCTCACGCAATATTTGAAACACCGCACTTACACCAGCTATACGAGATCAAGTAAGACCACAGAGTGAAAGACCCACTGATGAAATGAAATATATACTTGATGTCGGTTGCCTTATGCAACGGATTCCTTGGCAAAAATCTAACAGCTATGGTCAAATATGTGATGTGTATGTGGAGCATGTTACAAAGAAGTATGAAAAAGCGACTGTGGTATTTGATGGATATGACAATGTTCCAAATACTAAATACACAACACATCTGAGGCGATAAGTTGCAAAAAGCGGGTAATGAAACTGTACACCCTTCAGGCGATGCCGATCTTCTTATAGTAAAGTAAAGACAGCTGTGTCATACTCCTTAACAACGCAGACGTCATTAGTTGGAGAAGATATAGATCTGTTGATACTGCTGTGTTACTATACGGAACTTGATTCATATAATATGTATTTTTTACCGAGACCAACACCCAAGAAAAGCACAGTATGGAACATTCAAGACACAAAACGTAGATTGGGTGAAGAAATATGATCTAATATACTGTTTCTTCATGCAATTCTTGGCTGCGACACAACATCAAGGATATATGGACTTGGGAAGGGTACTGTTCTGAAAACGTATGAAAACAATTTCTTCTGGCTGCAGATATGTTCAGCAAAACACCAAACGAAGTATCATCTAAAGAGGACATTATTGCATCTGGAGAGACTGCATTACTGTGTCTATATAAGAGTAATTCGCGAGAAGGACTGGACTAACTACGTGTTCATAAATTCGTCGAAAAGGTTGCCAAAAGCACAAGTTTTGTAGACCCCAAAATGTTACCCCTTTCATCAGGGGCTGCAACGTATCACGGTCTACGGGTATTCTATCAAATACAGGACTGGAAAGGTAATGAAGATGGGTTAATACCTGTTGAATGGGGCTGGGAAATACGAGATAACTCCATAAAGCCGCTTAAAATAGACAAATCACCTGCCCCAGAATTCCTTCTGAAGGTGATAAGATGCTCGTGCAAAACAGGATGCAAAACGACCAGCTGTAGTTGTAAGAAAATGGGATTAGATTGCAGTACAGCATGTAGTTCGTGTAGAGGAGTAAGTTGCGAGAATTCGGCACGACCCGAAATAGACAGTGATGAAAGTGAGTTCCGTTGGCTACATGTAAAATACAAACTGATAAGAAGACAACAAAAATCAACATACCTAACCTTCTATGACAATTATGATTACATTTTGAAGTCTACTGATTTAACATGAAGTGTTGCTTGACTTAACATCTTAACATAATTATACATATATGCCGAAACGACTTGAACAACTATTATTTAGTTAGTACGGAAATTGATTAAAAGAAAAAAAGATTTTGATTTTAATTTTTCAATTTTTACAATTTTCTACACCAAAAATATTATATTTAGAATGTGATTTCAGAGGAGGATTTTGGACAAATTGTTTTCTATATCTCTGGGAACCATAATCAGTTAAAATTATGTCAGTGACAATTCATTTGAATTTATGCTATTTTTTATTAATCTTATCCTAAAACCATTAAAAAAAATATTTAAAAAAAAGAAATGTTTTTGGACCCCAAAACAGGTTTTGATATATAATTCCATTTAAACTTAATATTATGTAATATTAACAATAAAATTTCATATATAAATACATGTTTTACTAATATTCTGAATGGATATAAATTTATTCCAGAAAATAGTGATTTTCTTCATTTGTTGCGTTTTACCCCAACAAATCATATTTAGCACGTGATATATTTTTTTGTATATTGTTTCGAACCAGGATCATTAAAAATAATTTCTGTGCCAATTTCTTTTACCTTAGGCTATATTTAAGACTAAAATGACCTGCCTAATACTGGATTAATTAATCGAGATGATATTGGTTGATACAAATTTCAAGATTTCCGTTTGTCCTTTAAGAAAATAAAAACCCAACATGCGCTCCCTACGGTCGCTATATTTGTATTTCTGTTAATATGTTAAAATTCCACTTAATAAGCACTAATACTTAAAGGCAATATGATAGTTACAATATGCTCATGTTGACATATTTCTTTACAATGTGATGTGCAGCATGTGTAGGTGCATTTTCAGCTTTGAGTTAAGAGCGCAATCAACTGGGCATGGGTTCACTGTTTGGTAATGTTCCTCAAAATTCCCTTCTTCAAAGTATTTTCCAATATTAGAAATAGTATAAACTGAAACTATACTGATATGCTCTGTTTCATTTATAACTTAAGTCAATTATCAGACGAATGTATATTTAAAACCAAAATGAATTATCAATTGGTTGAATCGCCATCTGGAGGTCTAAGTTGGAATCTTGTGTTGGGCATACTATTTTTCAATGATTATAGAGACAGTGTTATTTTGTGTCTTTTTTATGTTGTTCTATCTTACGACGGATTGAAAATGCCACCCTAAAATATTATATCCTTCTATAAATTGCTCAACTTATATACTGGTTTATGGCCAAGCTAGTACGATAGAAAGAGACTGAAATTAAAATTAATATACCCCTTAAAGATATAGACGCTCTACCAAAATCGCACGCCGCTCTATATGCGTATCTTTATTTGCACGTTTATGTTCACCAGCTCATGACGAAATCAGGTATTATGGTGATCAAATTTAAAGCAGGACAGTTCACTTGTAATTATGCCAAAGTACTGGTTCTATCCATAAAAAATATATATGACTTACAGTCAGTCTGACAAATAGCCTTACATTTGCTAAAAATGACGTAAAGCACCATTCAAACAAACAAAAAATCCAAAGACTAAACAAATGGTAGTAGTCACTTGTAACCCTTGCTTGACGAGCAAATAAATGGTAGTGCTACGTGTAACAAAATGAGTGCATATTTACTTAGAGTTTTTAACTGTGTTGTCGGGGCCTCATTTTCTCTGATTTTGAATAGGGATTTTGGTAGATTTTTGCCAAGCGCATCACTTTTAATCGATGCCTATATCTAATAAATGATCTTTTACTAGATTCATTCTATTGATAAAGAATAAGTTGTTTTGGCGTTTATTTCATCAAAATCCATCACTTATTAAGAAAGTTATGATTTTACAAGCTGTGTATTATGAGTAAATTTGCCAGTATTTACCAGTGCGGGCCTAATAAATGTATAGAATTCTTATTACGACACTACGTGCAGTCCGAGCAGTCCGAGTAACATACCATTGGCATGGATGGCGTGTTTCACCAGGTATCCGTGTAGGGACTGTACATATGGGTGTCGAAATCGTAAGAACTTGTCACAGGATCTCAAGCCATTATCCAGAGTAGTAGTGACCATTACCATAACGGCAAGGGGTAAGTCAAATCTATTTTATTTGTTGTAAATTATTGTCATATTTAAATTGTTATTCTGAAGGAAATATCTACCGGTAAAAGCCATAGATAGTTAGCAGGATATTGTCTTTAATTCGTGTACGTTTTCAAACGTCAGAATATTTTAGCAAATTAATGTCTGATAAGATGGGGAATATATTTACATTATTGAAAATGCCAGTTGTTCTGTAGATAGTAAATGGAAGACGCGATTCAGATTGTATGTACTTTTCTATGGAGGTTTCTAACTGTCATTACGTTATTGCATAAACGGCTATTGTTTATTGTGCAGTATAAATCTCTCTGAGGTTGCATTTCATATTGTCATTATTATTCAATCACTCTGAGGTCGCTGTACCATTATAGCCCATAATGTGTTAACGGGATGTAAAACCAATTATTCATTCAGTCTATGGTTGAATTATTATGTTGATAGTTTTGCGTTACATCCAGAAATGTGAGATTTCATTGTCGATAAATTACATCTGTAATTATTTTACACGTTTTGTTAATGTTTAGCATAATGTCTATTCGAAGGTTTAGAATTCCGGTTTATTCATTCTGAATAAAGATTGATTTGCAATCAGTATTAGGTATGGTGATATTTTAGCGCTATTATAAAATACATGTTGTGATAACATTGTAAGACTGGGTATATATTTTGTAGCCGTATACGCTAGGAGCGTAAAGCATGTAGAGCGTATTGTCGGGAGCGTGGTCTACGGGGTCGTAGGTTGGGAACGCCGTCATAGGACGCGGAAACGACAGCATTCGCTATTTGGGCGACAGACCAGACGGTAGCCACGGAGACGCTAGGCAAGAGGGCCTGATTACGCAGATAGCTACGCAGATAACGTCACCGGATGTGTAATACCGGGACTTGGGCCATCGCCGGAAAGGATCGTGCGATCCGGCGTCGCGTGTAAGTTACGTCACCGGAAGGATATGTGGTACCGGGACGAATAGCAACCGCTAAGGATTGGATTGCAATATAACGCGGGAGTGAAGTATTAGTGCCGGGAACTGTACCGGAAGGACTCGGCTAGATATAGCTTTGAGAGATAGTATAGCGTGTGATATAGCATACATATATCCTAAATAAAGATATCAGATATTCAGTCTGATTAAAACCGAACAGTTTAATCTAACGTAGTGAACGTTATTTTAAACATGATTTAAAACGTTGAATTTCTATTTTGTCATTTGTATTCATTTGTATATATATTCATCTTGTTGTAAATAAATTTGTAAATTTATTTATTCTTAATTTCCCCTGGTGAGTTGTCTCCACCACTTGGTCCATCTTGTTACACTACGTCTGGTTGACCCGATGTCAGAAAAGTGTGACTGGGTAGGGTAGCGTGTACTACGGCGTGGATTTCCAGTGTGGCAGCACAATATCTGCTACAGATAGACTGTAGATAGATCCACGCACGCACGCCCGCACGCACGCACAACACAGGTGGAGGGACTATTAACAATATAATTACAAACCCACACATGCAAAGCAATTGATCACAAGGTTGGGCCGTGTCTAATGGTTAGCACATCGGTTAGTAATTCAGTGATCCTATCCTGTGTTTTATCCCAACCAGGACCGCATTTGGATTAATTCCCGAAATATCCGTGCAATACAGCGAGGAATGTTTTTATCTACACTGCTGTACATTATCCATACATGGTTTGAAGTTGTATCAAATCATCAATATGACATGTTAACATTGATGTCAATAGAGAAAGTAATTGGTGTCATACACACCCGCAGGACAACATTTACTTTATAGACACCAAGTTGTGCACTTCGTACACAGGTAGCATTATTATTTACAGAAAAAAAGGATTTTCCTCTCTCGGAACTCACGACCTTCTGATTTACACTCAGACGTTCTAAAAGACCTATGACCTAAAGGAACCTCTTGATAAAATGATATTTAATACCATTTTTATGATGCAAAATAACTTAACATATTTGAACGCAGCTCAAGGTGTATCAGTTTATAGTCCAATTTGTTGCACATATAAATTAACATTGCGTGATGTTTTACTATATTCTAGGATTCCGTCTCAACTTTATCTCCATAATTTATTTAGCGGTTGATAAGCTACTGCGTTACTGCTGATTAGTGTTACAAATGCTTCAGCGTATCTAACCACTATCGTTGTCTAGTTGGTAGACCTTCTGTTTTTAAATAACAAATAAACGTGCATGGTCCCTGGTTCAAATCCCGTTCAGGGCAACGATTATTTTTATGAAATATATTTAGAAGCCGTATATGTATCAATGTTACCTATACGAAGGCTAAATGTTACACATCGATTTCTGGCTTATAATTATACTGACTTGTTGGATGTTCGTCGAACGAAATGAAACAGTCTTAATCTTGACTTATTCATATGCATGAGTTATTAACAGTTTAAGTATAGTATATGTAGCTTTAAGTACAATAGCTTTAAATCGCATGTGTCTTTATTATGTCATGCTCCCTACCTCACGACGAATTTGTATGTTTAGGGGACCAAGTTTAACTAAGGTCATCACGCATAGGCTATATTGTAGGTATAGATTTAGGACGTTCTATTGATTTAAAGGCGGAGGGTCTATAATCCTTAGAACTACACACACACGCAGGTGATCATGGAGAAGGCGCGACTGAATATCTGTATTTATGATATATGTATGCTATATCACAGCTATTTTATATCTCAAAGCTATATCTAACTGAGTCCTTCCGGTAGAGTTCAGTGTCCGGCACTAATACTTCAACTTCCACGTTATATGCACGCCCCTCATTAGCGGTGCTATTCGTCCCGGTACAATACATACTTCCGGTGACGTAATTCCCTTGCGACGCCCACTCGCACAACCTTTTCCGGCGATGGATCAAGTCACGGTATTCCACATCCGGTGACGTTATCTGCGTAACTAGGCCCTCTTGCCTAGATTCTCCGTGGCTACCGCCTTGTCTGTCGCCCAAATAGCGAATGATGTAGTCCCGCGTCCTATGACGGCTTTCCCCACCTACGACACCGTGGACCGCGCTCCCGACAATACGCTCTACCTGCGCTCCTAACGTATACGGCTACAAAATATATACTCAGTCTTACAATGTTATCACAACATGTATTGTATAATAGCACTAATGTATCGCCATACCTTACAACTGATTGCAAAGCAATCTTTATGCAGAATGAATAAACCCAAATTCTAAACCTTCTTCGAATTAACATTATGCTAAACTTTAACAAAACTTGAAATACAATTACGGATGTAATTTAACGACAATGAAATCTCACATTTCTAGATGTAACTTAAAACTTACAAGTAATTCAACCATGAACATTATACTTAATTTTCAACGCATAGACAACATGACTGAATGAATAACTGGTTTTATATCCCATTATAGGCTATAATGGTACAGCGACCTCAGAGGGATTGAATAATAAGAATGACAATATAATAAACACCCTCATAAACAATGTCAAAGAGATTTACACAGCACACTAAGTAATAAACGTTCATGCAATGAAGTAATGACAAAAACCTCCGTAGAAAAAGTACTTACAATCTGAATCGTACGGTGTTCCGTTAGGGCCATCGTACCATCGCGTATCGACCTTTGCAAGTCGATGCGCGATGGCACGATGGTACGATGGCGATGTCACGATGGGACGATGGCGATGGTACGATGACGCGATGGTACGATGGCGATGGTACGATGGTACGATGGCGATGATACGTTGGTCCATCGCATCATCGCCATCGTACCATCGCGCATCGACTTTAAACACGATGGTTCAAGTCGATTCGCGATGGCACGATGGTACGGTGGTCGCCTTCCGTTTAGACATGCTCACATCAAAGCAAAACAAAAATGGAGGACATCATGGATGCAAAGAGTCGACAATACTTTTTGGCAATGTTTTCTTACTGAGAAATATAAAGTTTTGCTGAGCCTAAATGAAGGGATAGATTTAAGAAAAGTATTGTCGAATCTTTGCATCCATGATGTACGTTAATGGTGTCCTCCATTTTTGTTTTGCTTTGATGTGCGCGTGTCTAAACGGAAGGCGATGGGGCGATGGTACGATGGAGCAGGGGGCGATGTAACATCGCACATCGACTGCGATGGTGCGATGGCACGATGGTACGATGGCGATGACACGATGGTACGATGGTGATGGTACGATGGTCCATCGCGTCATCGCCATCGTACCATCGCCATCGTACCATCGCGTCATCGTACCATCGCCATCGTACCATCGTGCAATCGCCATAGTACAATCGTACCATCGCGCATCGACTTGTAAAGGTCAATACGCGATGGTACGTTGGCCCTAACGGAACACCGTAGAATCGTGCTATTTCATTTACTATCTACAGAACAACTGGCATTATATATGCCACAATAATCTATCAGACAATAATTTGCCAATATATATTCTGACGTTTGAAAACGTACTAGAAATAAAGCCGATATCCTGCTAAACCAACTATGGTTTTCAACGACAGATATTTACTTCCGATCAACAAATTAAATATGATAATAATTTACAAAAAATAAAATAAATTTGACTTACCCCCTGCCGTTATCGTACTGGTCACTACTACCCTGGAGAATGGTTTGCGATCCTGTGTTAAGTTCTTATCATTTCGACACCAATTGATACAGCCCCTACACGTATACCTGACTGAATACGCCATCCATACAAATGTCATGTTCTTCGGACTGCTCGTAATACACGTAGTGACGTAGTTTTGAACTCTATCTTATATAAGCAATCTACACATTTCGTTAGGCCCGCACTGGTAAATATTGACACATTTACTTTTAATAAATAGTTTAACTAAGTGTGTTTTGTTGTACATTGTTATTAAATTAGACCAATGTGGCAGTATTTAAATAATGAGTAGATAAAGCTAGTGTTAAATATCTGATGAAAATTCATTACCGGTCATCAAAATGTTTGACCGACCGATGATCGATCATTAATCGATTAAACATGGTATCTATATAAGACACCAGTGTAAGCCTTTTTGCAGAGTATAGTGAAGAAAAGAAACACAAGTATCTTCTAGTCACAATAAGTATGTTCTAGTCATAAAGCAACTGAATGAAACTGACTAGGGGTAAACGGCGCTGGAAACGTTGGAAACATCCTCGTCTCTAATCCCCCTTGGAGGTCGAGTTGTAAATGAGAAAGTGTCGATTCTTACTGATGGCGGGAGGTGTACAGTACTGGTTCTACCCAGGAAAAATGGTTGGTCTCTCTCTACCACTAAAGATTTAAAATGACGTAAAACACCATTCAAACAAAACAAATTATATAGGTAAAAACTTTAAAAATCTTCTCTGAAACTACAAGAGCTAGACGTTTTAACACTTTGCATGGATCATAAGCTGATGGTCCTCTACCAATCGTGCTTAAATGGTGATCCCGGGGTTAAATGTTAGCATGCCCATGTGTACCCATTTAAAATAGAGTTATATCGGAAAATCTTTAAAAAAAATATTCTTCTGAACTTACCAGATCTTTTTCATCTGACCCACTTTTGTAACTGTTGCAAGTGTCTAAACTGGAAAAAGGTCATCAGGTGAGCGATTCAGAGCCAGTTGTGCCTTTTGTTTTATCATAGACCAGTATAGTGGCTTTATCTAGTGTTGTTCCAATTAATCGATTTAATCGAGCATCAGGCATTTAAGCCTTTTTTTTCTGATAACTCGATTACAGTTTTCATGATTGAGTTGATCTCTTAGTACTATATTTTTAAACTTATTTATTTTACATCGATTGTAACGAAAGCTCTATGAACTTATTTGAATCACTCTCGATGTCTTCCTGGGTAAAACCAGTACTGAGCAATGCAGATAAAGTGTCTTGCTCAAGGACACAACGCATATGGCAATGGCGGGAATCGAACCCACGACTTTTGGATCATTGGTCCAACGCTCTACCACTTGACCACAGCGCTCCTAAAGTACTAGTACTAGAGAATGACATACGTTATAATTTTTGCAACAGGTAATCTTCTATTTTCAAATGGGTATCACAATTTATATTTTAAAATAAATGCTTGGTCAGTTTCATTCAGTTGCTTTATGACTAGAACATACTTATTGTGACTAGAAGATACTGGTAATGTGTTTCTTTACTTCACTATACTCTGCAAAATGGCTTACACTGGTGTCTAATATAGAAACCGTGTTGAATCGATTAATGATCGATCATCGGTCGGTTAAACATTCTGAAAAGACGCCATGCGAAACGAAGAAAAAACGCTGGGCGAAATAACGCCACTCGAAATAACGCAGGGCGAAATAACGACACGCGAAAAGACGCCGGGCGAAATAACGAAAAGACGAAAAAACGCCGGGCGAAATAACGCCACGCGAAAAGACGCCGGGCGAGAAGACGCCACACGAAAGAAGCCATGCGAAAAGACGCCGGGCGAAATAACGAAAAGACAAAAAAACGCCGGGCAAAATAACGAAAATACGAAAAAACGCCGGTCGAAAAAATAAAAAACGAAAATACTTCACACGAAATAACGACAATTTAAATGTATAAAATGTTGCCTTTTCGCGTGCCGGTTTTTCGTCTTTTCGTTTTTTCGCCCGACGTTTTGACTATTTCTCGTCTTTTCGCTCGGCGTTTTTTTTCGTTATTTCGCCCGGCGTTTTTACGTCTTTTCGTTATTTCGACCGGCGTCTTTTCGCGTGGCGTTATTTCGCTCGGCGTTATTTCGCAGCGAAATAACGAAAAGACGAGATGGCACATATCAGCCACCATAATTAATGCTGCCTTGTTTGTTAGAGAATAGTTCATGATGTGGATTTCCTTATTTACAATGTCCCGTTTTATTGGGATGACAGTAGGGTAAGTGTGAGGTTTGGTGTACCCTAGAACCTGGTTTGAACCCCCAACGGCCTTTTTTGCCACTGACCGTTCCACGGCAGTAGCCCTATTGTCAACCCTTTTTGTGTTTGTGACGTCATATACCTTTATTCGTTATTACTATTGCCATTCGTGTTTGTCTTTTTGCGTGTTTTGGGGTTAAAAGCTGCATTTTCTGTTCGACTTTAATACTTATTTTTTACCCAAGGGGAAAATATTTTGTCTGTGAAAACAGTTTGTTCTACCTGTTATAAATTTCTTTTTTATTGTAAAAAACGTTTCATGTCCGGTGTCATAATTGTAGCTGAATGTTGAATATTACAGATAGTATAAAGTTCAATACTCTCCGATAAATATTAATTCAGTTATAGGAGTTTAAATCAGTTTACACTAAAACTGTATAACAAGGATGAGAGTGATTTGAGTCTATATTATATTGATAATCTGATACGAGATAAAGGATCTCTGAAATCATCCTGGGAGAGTTTAGAAATACAGTCGTTCAGAAAGTCGTCATTCTGTTCATCATATTCTAAAAATAGATGGCGCCAAAAACATTTCACAACCATGTATCAGAAACATGTCTGTTCTTGTCATATCCTAAAAATAGATGGCGCCAAAAACAGTTCACAACTATTTTATCATCTTAAGACGTCAGTTCGCGCATGCGCAGTCGTGATGCCCGAGAGGCCCCAATACTACATAGTTTTGTTCAAATTGATACGACGGCCGTAGACTCTGGCATACTATTTGAAGCTTTGATAGTGTGTCTTAGAGATTGTCCAGAACCATTTAGTATTAATGTAGTGTCATCTGCATATTTTGAAATTATGTGTTTTTTTGGAACATATTCTTAAACCTGATATATTGGTATTATTCCTTATCAAGACAGACAATATTTCTGCACACATAATAAATGTATATGAAGACATCGGGTGACCTAGACGACAACCTCGATGAATTAAAGAAATCAAGTACTTCAAAAATAAAGTCTCAAGCAAGTGAGTCAAACGCATTTTTCAAATTCATTCATCAAGTGCAATCCTGGTAAAACATAATATCATACACTAATCTGGTATTTTCTTCCGTATATCTCCTATCTAAGATTCCAGTTTGATCTTATGAATTAAAGAGAGTGAAAGACATTTTAATCCTTTTAACTATATATGCAAACGGGATGACACACACACCTCCACCCACCCACACACGCACTGAGGGACATGGTTCATTGCCCTGTATTCTAGAAAACTGCGCATGCGCAATCATTTCCGGCAAATTTATTTTTGCTTTTCATTTTCTATAAGAGAAAAGTTGTTATTTGTTCTTACGAAATAAAGCGTTTATTCTCCAAACAAATGTTCACCGGCCTAGGAGAGAAAGACAACACCCATCTGCATTGAAAAATAGAAAGGTGTCTTTGTGAGAGAACAATTGTACTAGTTGTTCAATACTGCACATCACATGTTTGAGTGATCTTCTAAGACAGTTGAAGCTTCAGCTGGTTTGACAGTAGGCACCAACTCCATGTTGGATTTATTCGATGCATAAACCTATCACTGCATACCTGTTTACCGAGAGCACACTCCTGTCCTATTAGATGTAGCATAGACTGATCTCTTAGATATCGTATGTACCTCGCGAGATATTTAGACTTAGTTGAATAACGAAGACATAATTATTGAAAACTTCAAATCGAATTCCATTCTATTTAAATATTAGCAAGCCGATTTATAGCCAAACTGATACTGTGTGTTATTTTATATGTATGACAACTACTTCAATATTTAGTGATTTTATTGTATTTCAATATTGCTTAACATCCCTTTAGCATAAGAAGAAAACTAGTTTTTCTCATCTTTAAACCAGTGGTCTTGTTATTGTTTTTTGTTACCGTTTCCGGAAGGAATCATCTCGAGTCCAAACACATCAAATAAATGTGTTGATAGAATTTCAGTTATTGAATTCCTGTATATTTTTGTGTGTTTTGCTTCGTTTACATATGCGTCGCATTTTTGCGGCTTATAGAGAATACTTTACCGTGCTCTTATCCGGAACGGCAGCGACTCTTATATTGTTTTAGTAATTGCACATGGTAAGGTAGTAATGAATAGTTTATTTGAGTTTTTTCACTTTGATAACGCAATCTTATAATTACACATGGTTGCAATGAACAGTTTATCTGTGTTGTAATGCACGCTAACACAAACGCATCCCATACATGTGAGTAATTGTATTTCTGTGCTGATGTGTTCTTTAGCACGTCGTGCTACAAAGGTGAATATGTAATCAATTTGTAAGGCATGTCAAGGATTCGCCCACCTTGATTCAAAATGTTTTGGTAGCTCAAATTGGGAAGAAAGTGTCTGGTAAAAAAAACGGTCATGGCGTGTTTACGTCTCCGTAAAAACTCTCTTTTTAGCTCGACTATTCGAAGAATAAGAGAGCTTATGTAATCACCCCGGCGTCGGCGTCGGCGTCGGCGTCGGCATCGGCGTCGGCGTCCCACATCAAGGTTTGCGTGTTAGCTGTGTTTACAAAAGTCTATATTTCTTACATTTCTTATCCTACCACAACCAAATTTGTTCATGGTATCCCATGATACGCAAATTATTCGCCCATACACTGAGTCCCATTTTACATCAAATTTTGCGTGTAAGCTGTGTTTACAAGTCTATATCTCTTACAATTCTTACCCTAGCACAACCAAATTTGGCCATTAGCTTCCTTATAGCATTATCGTAAGGGCGGCTTAAGTAATTTTGGTTCCTGTAACCCCTGGGCTCCCATGGAACCCAAATTCTGATAGCCCTTAAAATATGTCTATATCTCTTACATTTTTTGTCCTAGCTGAACTAAATTTTGGAATTGGTTTCCTTATAGTATGTTGTAAAGGGTTGGATAAGTAATTTTGTCTTCTGCAAATTGTGGGTTCCCATGGAACCTAAATTGTGATGGCCCATAAAATGTGCAATAAATGCAGATCTAGGTTTGCATGTAAGCATGTATATATCTATAATTTTGGTTTGGGATTTGTTATAGCATTATGCATCTTATTACTTCACCCATATTGGGTCATGGGCTCCCTCCTACCCCCATCCCCCACCTCTACCCACGCCCCCACTCCCCTCCACACTTTTTTTTTTTTTTTTTTTTTTTTTACATATTTCTGTGTTGTTTTAGTCAATTCTTACAAATATATGTTGCAACCCTCCCCGCCCCCACCACCCCCACGCCTCTCTCCCCACCACCTCCCCCCAACCCACCCCGCCCCAGACTTGAAACTTTTTTCTTTTTTTTTACATATTTCTGTGAGCTTTTGTCAATTCTTACACAAATATGTTGCAACCCTCCCCGTCAACCCCCGCCCCCCACCCCCGCCTCTCACCCCATCACCCCACCCACCATGCCCCACACTTGAATTTTTTTTTTTTAAATATTTCTGTGTTGTTTTAGTCAATTCTTACACATATATGTTGCAACCCTCCCTGCTCCACCACGCCACCCCCTGCCTCTCACCCCATCACCCCACCCACCCACACCCCGCCCCAGACTTGAAACTTTTTTTTTTTTTACATATTTCTGTGTTGCTTTTGTCAGTTCTTACACATATATGTTGCAACCCTCCCTGCCCCCACCACCCCACCCCCACACCTCTCACCCCATCACCTCCCCCCCACCCCAACCCGCCCCAGACTTGAAACATTTTTTTTTTTACATATTTCTGTGAGCTTGAGTCAATTCTTAAACAAATATGTTGCAACCCTCCCCGTCAACCCCCACCCCCACCCCGCCTCTGACCCCATCACCCCACCCACCACGCCCCACACTTGGTTTTTTTTTTTTATAAATATTTCTGTGTTGTTTTAGTCAATTCTTACACATATATGCTGCAACCCTCCCTGCCCCCACCACCCCACCCCCTGCCCCTCACCCAATCAGCCCCCCCCACCCGCACCCCGCCCCAGACTTGAAACTTTTTTTTTTTTTTACATATTTCTGTGTTGCTTTTGTATTTCTGTTTGTTCTTACAAATATATGTTGCAACCCTCCCCCCCCCACCCCCGCCTCCCGCCTCTCACCCCATCAACCCTACCACCACGCCCCACACTTTTTTTTTTTTTTTTTTTTTACATATTTCTTTGTTGTTTTAGTCAATTCTTACACACATATGTTGCCCCCCCCCCCCCCCCCCCAACCCCCAACATACTCCCGCCTCTCACCCCATCAACCCAACCCCCTACCCCACCCCGCCCCAGACTTGATTTTTTTTTTAATATTTGTTTGTTGTTTTAGTCAATTTTTACACATATATGTTGCCCCATCCACCCCCCCCCCACACTCCCCACCCCCGCTCCCCCACCCAATCCCCACTTGAAAATCTAATTATTTTTTTTACATATTTCTGTGTTGTTTTAGTCATTTCTTACACATATATGTTGCAAACTTCCCATCCCCAACCCCCACCCTGCCTCTCCCCCCTCCCCCCCTCCACCCCCACTTGAAACTTTTTATTTATTTTTTACATATGTTTTTGTTGCTTTTGTCAATTCTTACACATATATGTTGCCCCCTCATCTCATCGCCCCTCCACCCCACCCCACCCCGCTCCCACCACCCCACCCCCACTTGAAACTTTATTCTTTTTTTTTACATATTTCTGTGATGCTTTTGTCAATTCTTACACATATATGTTGCCGCCCCCCCCCTCCCCCCACCTTTCAGCCCGCCCCATTTGATTTTTTTTTTTTTTTTTTACATATTTCTTGGTTGTTTTAGTCATTTCTTACACATGTTGCCCTCCCCACCCCACGCCTCTACCCAATCCCCACTCAAATTCGATTTTTTTATTTTTTTTATTTATATTTTTATGTTGTTTTGGTGAATTATTACATAGCTTCTTACACATATATGTTGCCCTCACCACCCCCACTCACCCTATCATCCACCCCCACCTCTCTCCCACCCTCACCCCGCACCCCACTCAAAACTCGATTTTTTTATTTTTTTTTACATATTTCTGTGTAGTTTTGGTCAATTCTTACACATAGTTATGTTGTGCTCCCAACCCCACCCCACATTGTTGTAGCCTTGTTTTCTGATGGTATATACTAGCTATAAATTTATTATTCTCCGAAAAATCGAATAGTCGAGCTGCGCTGTTCTCCGACAGCTCTTGTTGAATATTGTTTTAACACCCGTAACTTGGTCTGTTATTATGTTAAACTTTTGTTCCCATTTCCTACCCAGAAATAATGCTATTTTCTCTCGGCAGCTATTTTAAGCTTGCGTAAAACCTTGCTTGTTACACATTTGTGACAGCACGTTTTTGCGCATGTGCACGCTTTTTATAAAGCGTCGATTTCTCTGATATCGACAATCCAAACCAAATGCGATAAAACAATTACGAAAAATGGATAGGCGAGAATGCAAATAAATAGCGACATTCACTCGCTCGATACCAACTGATAACAGGGCATGGGGCACCATCAATGGTAGTTATGTAAGAAAAAAGTAAATAATGATGAAAAACAATTCCATATCCTATATGTTCGAGGAATGAAATGCGAACTTAGAATTACATAAAACTTTATACAAATTAAATATGTGGACATTAAAATGTCATACTGAACTGTAAGTTGGTACAACAAACGTTTTTGATACTATGTTTATATTTTACATTCAGTAATGTAAATGGTTATACT
Organism: Cyrtodaria siliqua; assembly: GCA_037043455.1. Taxonomy (NCBI): domain Eukaryota; kingdom Metazoa; phylum Mollusca; class Bivalvia; order Adapedonta; family Hiatellidae; genus Cyrtodaria; species Cyrtodaria siliqua. The sequence continues at coordinate 20,109 of JAWPHD010009869.1, read as the reverse complement.
CTGGTTACATATCGACTTGTTCTTGATTTCTTATATGAGAACGATTTCTTACATAACGACCTTTACGGTGCCCCATGTCCAGTTACAAGTACTCAATACGATATCGGTTATTGTATTACTATATTTAGATTAGTTTATGGGTTCCCAAACTTCCGTTATCGCAAAACTTTAAATTACGCAGTTAACATAAGGCAATAATTTAAAGGGACATCCTGAAATTGTTTGAGTGGGTTCATAACACAAACACCTAGACAATGTTTTCTAATATATTTCTAAACACAATAAATTCCTTTTCATCTGGCATTGATGTTTGAGAATGTTTTTAGATTCATGCGCGCATCTAAATTCAAAGTAAGAACGCACATATTTCTTTCTTATACATCGTTTGTAAGTGTATTTCAACACTGGTGACATTTTGGCTGACATCCCAAAAGTGTATTACAAAATCGTGTTTGTTGTTTTAGTGACTATCGGCTGTTGCTGGTGCGCACGTGTGTGTGTGTGTGTGTGTGCGTGTGCGTGGGTTGGTGTGTGTGTGTGCGTGCGTGCGTGCGTGCGTACGTACGTGTGTGTGTGTGAATCTTCGTTTCCGTTGAAGAACAATAATGTATTATGCATGTCCCCTTTCATTATATACAATACAATGCACAGCAATGTGTTCCGGAGTATAGGATTGAGTTTCAGTGTTTCGGACACATGCTGCCGACAAGATTAATCTTAAGCATACAGGAAACGAAAATTAAAACATTAACATTTAGCGAATTCTTACGAAACATGCTTTAATAAACCAACGAATAATCAAACAAATGATCGCGCGATCGAATAGACAGAAGACAGGCAGACGGCAGGCAGGCATGCAGGCAGGCAGGCAGGCAGACAGACAGGCAGACACTGCCTCAGACAGGCAGACACTGCCTGCACTGCAAGCAGGCAGACAGACAGTGCAGACAGAGAGAGAGACCCCTAAACCCCGTACAAAGACATGAGTGGTGCCTTGGGGTAATGTATGCGATATATTCCATTTTATAACACTCTTAATAAGACACGATATTCATCTAACACTTTAAGTTAGTGGAGCGCTGTGGTCTAGTGGTAGAGCTTTGGACCCAAGATCCAAAAGTCGTGGGTTCGATTCCCGTCATTTCCACATGCGTTGTGTCCCTGAGCAAGACACTTTATCTGCATTGCTTAGTACTGGTTCTACCCAGGAAGACATCGAGATTTATTCAAATAAGTTCATAGAGCTTTCGTTACAATCGATGTAAAATAAATAAGTTTAAACTAAACTAACACTATAATACATAGGCTTGCATTTGATTGATGTATAGTAAATTTAAAAATATGTTAACGAGTTAACTTAAATGTGCAGATCCGAATTTATCAAAGACCAGGGTTACATTATCCAACTTTGATGATCAATAATGAAAAATAATGCAACGCTGTTGATCAATATATAATACAATATTTAATATGTTCACTTGTTTTAAATTGTTCAAGTGAAGTATGTGTGAGGTTTATACAAGTAATTACAATAGTGAAATATTTCATTGCAGTTAATTAGTTGTATGTATGGTGAACATTAAAGGGACACACGGTAATCTTGAAATTTTCATCAAACGTCAAAATTAGCTCCTCGATTTATTAATTCAGTGACATTTTGACTTTAAACCAACTTGCTTATCATTAAATAAAACGCTGAGTTTTCAATTTTCATCGTTGTTTTACCAAATGTTGAAATATATTATTGGTGAAATATTATCAAAATTCAGTAATATACCAAAACAAATTTCTGTATACTATTCTTATAATTAACAGTAATGATTGAAATAATGCACGTTATGTAGAAAAACTAACGGGACGCCGCAAGTTTTTAAAAATCAAGATTGCCGTGTGTCGCTTTAAAGATAATTCGAAACTAGTATTGATCTCATCGTTGGTCAACAATTTTGAACATGAAAACGTCTGGAAATTATGTAAATATTGCACAAAATAAATTTTCCCTAGTCCCACATCGATATTTAGAAATAGCTGTCTACCTGCGATCTGACATGCATGTATGTGATTTATACCCTTGTTTATGGGCTGGTGTATGGTGCGCATTATATCTGAAGTGTCGTGTGCTCGGTAACGGAGATATGTTATCAAACTTAACAAACAAGACCAGTCTTACTCTATCTTTAAATGATGTAAAGCCCTTAATGCTTGTCTTATTTAAACATGAAACAAAAGAAAAAAAGAAAAGAAAAAGGTAACTAGTACGCAAATTGCATTATAATTATAGGAATGTTCGAATGACTAAATCCAATTCTGGCTGTAATTTATTTTAAAAAACAAGATTGAGAGGTTAGATATTCCATCAGCATAGGTTATTGCAAATACATAATCAAAGGGTATCAGTGGGCAGTCGACTAACACGGAAGTTGCTGATCTGCCCGGCGGTGATCAGTTAGTTGTTGTGATAAAATCAGTCAGTGGTGTGTAGAAAATAATTTAAAATCCTATCTGATAGTATGCAATAGTTGTGCTGTAATCAACATAACTTGGGTCTAAGATCAGTGCAAAATCTGGCTGCTGAATGAATCAAACTGGGTTAAGATCCAGCATATTGCTGTTCTGTTTCCTGTTTTGAAGTTCAATATACGATATGCATTCGATCGAGAAACAATTGTTCTGTCTACACAACGATAAATATGCTGGATCTTAACAATGACTGGACTTAGAAATAAGAGCTAAATGTTATGAAAGTGTGTTAAATCTTTAATAGCAAAAGGAAAAAAAAGGACTGAGTTTACATTCTGCTAATATATGTCATTTAAGTGTATTCATATAAAAACAAAAATGTAATGGTAAATACAAAAAAAAGAGAAGGTAATAGATGAAATCTATGTGTCCGAGAAGTTGCACTACCCAAAACAAAACTATTCCAACATAGAATATTTGTCTTTCAAAGATTAAACTATAAACTAGTTTGAAACATATAGCGCATAATACTACATATAGTTGGTGAGGAAATGACGTAAACGTAAGAATAACTAAGTTATATTCCCTTTGCTTTGAGGATGAAGGGCACATCCGCATTTTCTATGTGACGTTTCGATGTACTACACAAGATACAACTACAAGCAAGGATTTACGCAAGCGTAACATAGCTGCCGAGCGAAAATTTAACATAACAATAAATCAAGTCACGGGTGTTAAAACAATATTGAAAAAAAAGTTGTCGCGGAGACATAAACACGCCACGACCATTTTTTCTTACCAGACACATTCTTCCAGAATTTTACTATCAGTTTTTCTTACCAAACATTTTGAATCAAGGTGGGGTACCTCACTTCTCTCTGTCCAAATACCTTAACATGACTTACATATTGATTACAATTCACCCTTGTAACACGACGTGCCAGAAGTACACATCAGCACAAAATACAGTTGTTCACATGTAAGTGATACCTATGCGTTAGCGTGTGAATTACAACACATATAAACTGTTCACCGCTATCATGTGTAATTATAAGATTGCGTTATCAAAGTGGAAATGTAAAGGAACTGTTCATTGCTAACTTACCATTTGCAATAATGAAAACCATAGTAATGATGATAAAAACAAACAAAAAAACACAAAAAAACAACGTAAATCAGCAGGCTTGAACCTGACTTCCCCGACACGAGCACGACGCCTCAGTCAACTGCGCTACAGAGGCTAACGAACGTCTTGTTGCATATGTACATATGCTAATGACAGCATACTATATTTCAGTAGACTGATTCTTGAGAAAAAACCTAACCGCAAAAGTTAAATGTAAATAATATTAAGATATCTGTCCTTTGCTTGGAGGGTGAATGTCAGATCCGTTCCTATGTCACGTTGTGATATACTACCCCAGATATGACTATATCCACAGTTTGAAAGGTATATGGCATACAGTTCTTGAGAAAGTGACTGAAACTCAAAACCGCCTTCGGAAGCCGCCTTCGCCTTCGCCGGAAAAGCAACTCATATGTCTCTTGTTTTCTTCGAAAAAGGCGATACAAAAAAAAGCATAGAAAGCCACAAAGCAAGTACTCAACGACTTGGCAAAAGCCCGAGCAACAAAATGATAACCAATTTAGGGCACGACAAATCGTGAAGACAACCTTTCAGGATTTAGTTAGACGCCATCATAGGATCTGCAATCTGTCTGGTCATCGCAAAATCAAAGAGAAAATCATAGTGATGTTCTGTAAATTGGTCAATCACTAAATCTGCAGTGCGTTGCAAAATGAGAGTCATAACTTCTTTTGATAAATTGTCTAACAAGTTTAAGTTTTAACATTTCTTAATAAAACATTGCCACTTTAATTAATGTGAATAGCAGTGTAAATGGTGTATTCCATATCAGTATGTTTGCTGTGTTCCGTATCAATATGTATGATGTGTTCCATATAAGTGTGAATGGTGTGTCACATATCTGTGTGAACGATGTGTTCCATATCGGTGTGTATGATGTGTTTCAAATCAATGTGGATGGTGTGTACCATATCAGTGTGAATGGCGTGTTCCATATCAATGTGGATGGTGTGTACCATATCAGTGTGTATGATTTGTCCCATATCAATGGGAATGATGTGTTCCATATCAGTGCGTATGATGTGTTCCGCATGTGTTTATGTGTGTACCATATCAGTATGTATGGTGAGTACCATGTCAGTGTGTATGGTGTGTTCTACATCGTTGTGAATCGTGTGTTCTATATCAGGTATGTATGGTGTATTCCATATCAGTGTGTATGGTGTGTTCCACATCATTGTGAATGATGTGTTCTATATCAGTATGTATGGTGTATTCCATATCAGTGTGTATGGTGTGTTCCATTTTGTAAATATTAAGAGATTTTGCATGTGTAATGTATTCACACGCTTGACAGATACATAAAAAAGTTGTTGCGTGCTGGTGGTTTTCAATGAATCTGAATTAAATAAGTGCCGATTTAATATGAATAGTTTGTGTGGCGGGGGGAAAAGCCAGCATAAAATGTCTATATTTCTGACAAATAATGCAAAAAATATCGGGAGAGACCCCCATCGAACACCCCTTAGGACAGGGGGTCACCTACTCACAATCTCTCCCCCACTCTGTGCAAAGCGCCTCGTATTAGGAGTTTGTTGAACACAGGCCACGCTACGCCCATGACTATAAATAATATAAATATTATTCCTTTCATCTTTGGCTTCATAATTATATAAATATCTAGATTGTCTAGTCAGAGTGTCCCTTTAAAATAAGTCTAGCGTTGTATCCAAGGAGAAATATAAACAAAGCAACGCGCTGGTAAGGCGGTATAAAAGGAAGATACGACTCATTTTGCAGAGTTTCTTCATAAAATTTGCCTTTACATTAACAATACATGTTTCACAGGAAAAGAACATACTATTCCGTTACTGAAAGTGTTGCAGTTGAATCTTTGAAATTGATTGTTACAGTTCTGAATATGAATTTTAGGAATGGAATGTTAACGACTTTGGTCGGCAGAATAAGATAAGGTATGTATTGTTTTTAATTTCAAAAGTGTTTTATGTCACGTTTTGATTTGTTGTGTGTTTACAGTATTTATAATAACGAGAAGTAGTCTGTGCAATTAACTGTTAAACAGTCTCATTGTCTACCATTTATTTAATTGTATGCAGGCAGGTTTAAGGTAAAAATAAAAAGACATGGATTAAATCGAGACGCTAATGTTAAAAACTTCAAGATTGCCGTATGTCCCAACATATGTACATCGTTTCGAAACCTATTGATGACGAGGTATATATATATATATATATATATATATATATATATATATATATCATTTTCGTATCCCCGCGGGGATCCAGTGCTGTTTGAAAGGTATTTTGTAGTTGTATGTATTTTATATAACTTACATATTTTGAGAATCCAAACACTATAGACAAAATATAAACGGCTGTAACCAGCCAGGCAGGCCGAACCCCACAACTGGAGAGTCGAGTTAATAGTTACCAACTCATAACTCATTTTACGCATATCCGATCACAGGTATTTAAAGAACCCGTGAAGAAATCTATACTCTAATCAACACATATACATTATTACGTGATGTAGTGTAATTTTTCCGTTATTTGGCGGGTTAGTTTCTTTAATCACTGTCATTGCTGGAGCCTTCAGGATCCGGCTAATTTATCCCATAAAGTGTTGACTGTGTATAAACCGCCTGTTGCGAGGACATTACTTGAGAAGGAGTTAGTGTGATTTGACTGTTCGTAAAACAGCTGTATTTTGTAAGATGGTTTTAGTAAATAACAGGGATGCAGTTTTGATGTCAATTTGGTTTGCGGGTACATATTACGAGTATTTTAATTTATAATTCTGTTCTGCACATGCACATAGAGCTGGTTCCAAATCGATATTAAAGGGACACACGGCAATCTTGTTTGTGGTTGTAAATTATCGGTGTCCCGTTAGTTTTTCTACATAACTTGTATTTGTTCTATAAATAATATTAATTATAAGAATGGTATAAAGGATTTTTTTTTTGCATATTACTAACTGTTTGTGTGTACAACTATTTATCTCAATTTCGTGCTGTCTGACTTTAAAACACCAATATTGATATATTTAATTTAAGGTATGGTCAGATATGAAGATAAAGTCCAAGTAAACCCTTTTATTTTCACTTACTGAATTTCTCAACATCTCGAAAATGTGTAACTCTTTACCGTATGTGAATGCTATAAATTTATTGCACCAAACTTAAACCTATCGTTGAAATAGAATGAATAAATGAAAACTGAATATTTAATTTAATTGTATGAAAGAAGATTTGAAGTCAAAGTAATTATGGATTAATGAATCGGGACGCTAACTTTAATGCTTAATAAAAGCTTCGAGAATGCCGTATGTCACTCTAAAGTATAATTTATATGTGTGATAAGTATTCTAGAATTTCTCGTTAAAATGTGTTTGTTATATTCTTTCAGTATCATTAGTTCTACATATATGTTTATACACGAACTGTGTAACTAGTCAAAATCATTGTAAATAACTTAGTCAATGATAAAATCATATACTTCATACATAAATCAACTTTGAAAAACTCAGACTTGTTTGCCAAATCACTAGTCCCATTGGTTTTTTAACTGCATTTTTTATTATACATAATTGTGTGCATTTATAGATGATTAATACCTTTTCCCCTGAAGTTTCATAAATGACACTTAATTTTAAAATGTATTGTAGTTCATTATTGTATTGCAATTTCGGATTTTTATTTCCCTAAGCCTATATATTCTATACGTCTGCTTTTAATTCGATTTATTTTATACGCATTTTAATAGCAATACATGTTGTTATATGCGCAACTTCGCAATCGGCAAATAACTAGACCAATAAGCATTTTATAATAATTGTATTGTGTGGTATTTAGAAATTATAATGTGTTATGAATGCCATGATATTTATGTATTTGAACCTTTTTACAGTTGTATGTATTTTCTTAAAGGGACAATGTCCGTAACTTTTAGCTTATAAAACACACACTAATTATGTTCGCAAACATTACACACACACATTATTGAATGTTTACTAACTAAAAGCAAGATTGTTTGACGGAATTCAATCGCGATACAAAAAAAAGAAAACCCGCTTTGGGCGTTTGAACTCGCAGTCCAAACTAAAAATACACTCGCGGTAATAATAATGAGCGTGAACGTGAAGTGTTCCATCTGCCCCGACTGAGCTAAGCGGGTTATACATATTACGCAATATTGTGGGTCCCACTTTATTTACAAATAATAATTAAAGCTTCTTTTTTTTCAAACTTACGAATGTATTAGTACAGACTTCTTAGGGTCTATGCTCATGTTTTCATGTATACATTTCACTGAATAAAAGTCAGACGGTTATTTGGTTATGCTCAATATCTGCTTACTTACGGACAGTGTCCCTTTAATGAAAATCATATTACCATCCATTTATTATAACATAGTGTTTTGTTTACTCAAAAAGTCTCTATTATATGCTTTCAAAAATTATTACCATGATTCTTAGCTCGCCCGAGGTAAAACCTCAAAATGCTGGTGTGGTCACATTTGATTTTGTTTTTACCATAACCTTTCTTCTAATGTAAATGTACGATGCTAAAAACTGAGATAGCCTTCACAGACACAAATCTTTCCATCCAATTGCTAGTTTACGTGTTGTTTATAAATGTAAGCGTTGAGTTGTCATTCCAGTGTTTTTGTTTATAACCATGATAATTTCCCAATTTTTCACATTCTAACCATGATACAACATTCTGTTTAGTTAGCCATTACAAATAATATTTCAGATATCTGTCATATTCATATTATGACGTTATGTAACACAAATGCCAAATTAAAAATGCTTTCATTTTTGTCTCATGATGATCTCTTATGATATTCATTCTCCTTCCTGTTTTCTTATGAAATTGTTCTGACCTCTAAACGATCGCAAACTGCCTAGGACACCACTCAACCACGCGGTTTGTGTATAAGTACCCCAAATCAATTAACTCTCTAACAGGTATGCCCGCATTGAAAAGGACGAGAAAGCGAGAAAGAAGGAAAGGCAGCTATTATATGATACCCACGACTACGGGGAAACCAGACCAAGATATATTGTTCTTAAAATTCTGAAATATTTCTGCCCCAATATTTTAAGTATTTCTGCAGGACCAAAACGAACACAACAGAGTTTATATACGTTTATATATGTGTGTCATCAGTTTTCTGCATTCAATATTGAGGCTATTTATGTTTAAATAGGTATACTTCAGTTAATTATATAAGTTGCCGAAGTACGTATACCTTGTATTATTTCACATTAAACATTATGTACATGTCTAAACCCATTCATTATTCATCTGCCGAAGGCAGCTGATCCTTATATGTTTTTTTGTGTTTGTCTATGGTTAACAGACTGTGAATCTTGTAGTTGACGATAAGCATGCATTACAACTTCAATTCCTTGTGAACTCGTCTACAAAACTTGAATGGTATAAAGGCATATTTTGCAATGTTCAAAGGTTACCGTTTTACTTGCTGAAATGACGTTTTCGTAAATAAGTCAACTGAAGTGTAGCATGTAGTAATTATTATATGTATTTTAGTGACAAAACGTACATTAGCCTTTGTAGCGCAGTTGATTGAGGCGTCATGTTAGTGTCGGGGAAGTGAGGTTTCAAGCCGGCTGATTTACTTTTTTTTTAATTTTTCATTATTATGGTTTTCATTTTTGCAAATTGTAAGGTAGCACCATTTTCTTTACATTTTTCACTTTGATAACGCAATCTTATAATTACACATTGTAACAGTGAAAAGTTTATATGTGTTGTAATGCACGTGCTCTAACGCACACGTATTACTTGCATGTGAACAATTGTATTTATATGCTAATGTGTACTTCTAGCACGTCGTGTTACAAGGATGAATTGTAATCAATATGTAAATATAGATATATAAATCGAACAGGAAAAGTATCATTCAAGGACGACAGTCAACCACAAACAGAAACAAAGAACAACTTTTAAAGATAATTAAAAGGCCACATAAGACATCACAAACACAAAAGGGTTGACAATAGGGCTACCACCTTGGATCGTTCAGTGGCAAAAAGACCGTTGGGGGTTTAAACCAGGTTCTAGAGTGCACGAAACCTCACACATACCCTACTGTCATCCCAATAAAACGGGACACTGTAAATAAAGAAATCGCCGCCATGAGGCACTAGACATCGAAATAAAACGGGCCCTATACGGATTTTTATGTAATTTAGGAATCCAGTACATAGTTGGCAGTTTGTTCTGCTTTTCGTCTACCCCAGCCTTAAAAGTAGTGCACCGAGTGCACCGAGTGATATGTGTGGAAACAACATCCTCCTCAGCAGATTGAACTGGGGTTAAGGCATGTCAAGGTATTTGAACAGAAAGAAGCGAGGTCGCCCACATTGATTCAAAATGCTTGGTAGGAACTGTCGTCCTTGAATGCTACTTTTCCTGTTCGATTTTTATATCTTTATTTAACACCCGTGACTTGATCTATTATTATTTTAACTTTTTGTCTCTCGGCAGCTATTTAAATATTGCTTGCAGAGATTTATTTTTGGAACTGTCTGGTTTTTATGGGTCTAAGAAGGTGTCTAGGGCTACAGTTTACAGGTGGTATAAAAAAAATGTAATATTGAAAATTAGACATAACGCCATACTGGTCGGCCTAGGGCTGCAACCACTGCTGAAAGTATCTCTGTTGTACAAATTTGCATGAAACAATGAAATCTATAGCTTGTATAGTTGACATTTCATCGGCATCAGTTCATGAAATTCTTACCAAGCGTTCAGAGTTCAATAAAATGTGTGCAAGATGGGTCCCACATCTGTTGACTGAAGTCCAAAAGGCAGCTAAAGTAAAAATGGCCAGAATTATTCTCAGAAAATATAAAAATTGCAGTAGTAATTTTTTTTTTGAGTATTATTAGCTGCGTCTCAAAAATGTCTGATTGACCTCGTATATTACATATATGCGAATGTATGAATCATGTTCGTTGTACGTCACAAGCTCAGACGTTACGTCACAAGCTCAGACGTTACGTCACAAGCTCAGACGTTACGTCACAAGCTCCGACTTGCGTTAGGACGCATAATACTAGTTCCTTTGGAGCTTAATATAATGATAACCAGATGTGGATACAGATATTTTAAATTCGATAGTCAAATATTGAAGGCATAGTATTGATAGGTGTAAAATGAGGAAACGTATTTCCCACTTGTGTTTCTTTTTCACAAATAAAAAAATATAAACCTTATACAATATTCAGAATAACATTTTCACTTAATACGTGTGTGATTATTGCTAAAACAAACAAGAAATAAATGTCAAAATCGGGTTCACATCTAGATTCATTCTACACAGGTATTTGCACAAGGACCAATGTCCGAATATTCAGAAAGCTGTTTACTGCTACCTAAAACTGAATGTTGTACCTTAGGTCTCACACTACAAATAATGTTCCCAAAATTGTTCCAACCTGGTTGGTTTAATCACTTTAGAATAAGTAAGACCTGAAACAATAAAATACACATTATACGTTGCTCACGTTCTTCTTCCTTATATGCACAGGTATTTGAGCTCGAGTATTCAAATATGGTTTGTTTGTTTGTTTGTACGGTGTTTTTCGTCATTTTCAACACATATAAGGTTGTATATGACGGTCGATTTTTTTGTGGTGGAGGCAGACCACTCATTTTTCCTGGATAGAACCAGTACTGTTAACCTCCCGCTATCCGTAAGAATCGACACTTACTCACTAACATGTCGAGCTCCCAGTGGGATACGAACCCGCAGCGGTGAGAGGCGAGAACGTTTACAACGCAACGTCGTCGACTTCTTGGCCACGGAGGCGCCCAGTATTCGAAGAATAAGAGGGCTTATGTTATCAGTCTTATCCGGCGTCAGTGCCTCACTCCATCTTGGATTTTGCATGTAATCTGCGTTTACAGGTCTCTCCTAAATTACTTGTCCTGGCTCAATCAAACTTTAACACAGGATTCCTTATAGGATTATCTAGATAACTTTAACACAGCAGATAACTTCCAGCACGGGAGATAACTTCCAGCACGGGAGATAACTTCCAACACGGGAGATAACTTACAACACGGGAGATAACTTTCAACACAGCAGATTACGTTCAGCACGGGAGATAACTTCCAGCACAGCAGATAACGTCCAGCACGGAAGATAACTTTCAGCACGAGAGATAACTTACAACACGGGAGATAACTTCCAACACAGCAGATAACGTCCAGCACAGGAGATAACTTCCAGCACGGGAGATAACTTTCAGCACGAGAGATAACTTCCAACACGGGAGATAACTTACAACACAGCAGATAACGTCCAGCACAGGAGATAACTTCCAGCACGGGAGATATCTTTCAGCACGAGAGATAACTTCCAACACGGGAGATAACTTACAACACGGGAGATAACTTACAACACGGGAGATAACTTACAACACAGCAGATAACGTCCAGCACAGGAGATAACTTCCAGCACGGGAGATAACTTTCAGCACGAGAGATAACTTCCAACACGGGAGATAACTTACAACACGGGAGATAACTTACAACACGGGAGATAAAGTTCAGCACGGGCGATATTGCCCAGCACGGGAGATAACGTCCAGCACGAGAGATAATTTCCAGCACGGGAGATAAATTCCAGCACGGGAGATAACTTTCAACATCGTCCGTTCCTTAATTCGTCTAATTCTACATAATTATAAATATTTTTCAGGTAGTCATCAAACAGACGGCATAACATGGAGACGTTAAACGCTCGATTAAACCAACAAGGTTACAAATGTTGGTTGGAATCTGGGCTTGTTCTTAAGGCACTCAAAAATGGATTGGCAGGTTTTTTGAATGACGAGGTTAGAGATCTGCAGAAAACTATATTGACTGGAATACAGACAGGACTACCCCCGGGCATGGCGGTACATTGTACCAGCTGTAGTACAGTGTCAGCCTTGGGGAAGAAATGGACCTGTAGATCCAGCAATATCTGTACTGGCATTAAGAGGGAGCTAGAGAGTCAGCATGAGAAAGGAAGACTCCTGCTCGCCAACACTGATGTCAGTTTATGGACAGATGTCAGCCATTATTGGGAGATCGCGAAATGCTTCATTTCTGCAGGGTACAGAGATAAGCAGACTGCTCAGGAAACCGACTGTTCGGGTCTGCTCGGTCTGGTTGTCAACTGCAGGAAGATTAAGCAGAAGTTCTCCCTCACGCTGACACAACCGGATGATACGTTTGATCAGGTATTTACATATTATACACAATCAATACTGCAAACAGTTAGTTCTATTGTTCACTTAATTGTGTGTAGTTAATTTAAATTTTAATATTTAAATATTAATGATGATAGAATCGTCATGTTCATACAAATGTATATGATAGTTATTAAATGCAAAGTAAATGGTTTTCGTATTTGTTCAATGACTGAGTCAAACTATTTGGGAATACCATATCATAATGATTATGAATATACAAACAATTACATGACATTATTGAAACATTTGGCTTTCAAAACAAACTGTTTTGGAAGTGTAATATGTTACCTTTTTTATCCGATTTAATAGGATATACAGTTTTCTTTTTTTTACTTTTACATTTTTGATATTTTTGCCAGATCCGAAACCTCAGAAATGAGAAAATCATGCATTCTGCCGACCTCCTTCTAGTACAAGCCGATTTGGATGATCTAGTGAAGAAATCCTTGGCTATTTTGCAAGACCCCATGACGATGTTGACGAAGAAGGAATCCATTGATGCTGCACAGCAAATCCGAACCGTATGTATGAGTTTGTATGTAAATTATCGACATTATAAATAACGTACACGTACTTCGAATTTAGATCATAGTTTGTATGTAAATTATCGACATTATAAATAACATACACGTACTTCGAATTTAGATCATAGTTTGTATGTAAATTATCGACATTATAAATAACGTACACGTACTTCGGATTTAGATCATAGTTTGTATGTAAATTATCGACATTATAAATAACGTACACGTACTTCGAATTTAGATCATAATTTGTATGTAAATTATCGACATTATAAATAACGTACACGTACTTCGAATTTAGATCATAGTTTGTATGTAAATTATCGACATTATAAATGACATACACGTACTTCGAATTTAGATCACAGTTTGTATGTAAATTATCGACATTATAAATAACGTACACGTACTTCGAATTTAGATCATAGTTTGTATGTAAATTATCGACATTATAAATAACACACACGTACTTCGAATTTAGATCATAGTTTGTATTTTGGGTAACACAGCTCAGTTACATAGAGCAGAACCACACGTGACCTTGCTGAACTCTGTTGGACTATGTTTTCTTACAACAATACAATGTCTCCCAATGTTTAAAACATTTAATAATCCGGCTCCTGTTAGAGATTCATTTACTTTAACTTCAAATGTGCACATGCGAAATTTAAGAGCATCCATAACTTTTCAGCTATACCTCCCCAGACCGGAGAGTGAGTTATTCAAACATAGTTTATCTATTCGAATATGAAGTGTGGCACTTTCCAACGTGCTCAGTCTGTTTATCAATTTTACAGTGGATTAAACAATCCTTACATTAATTAGTATTGCCAGATCTCTGTATTACCATTACTGATATACTACAAATCACTGTACATGTACATTGTAATTAATTGGATTCTGGTTATAGTTCTCTGAATGTATATCCCAATTCTTCTGTTAATATTGTATATTTAGATATTGCTGGTGGCGCCTCATGAACGCCTGAATTGTGTCAAATGTGATCTCTGGTCTAATACAGATTTATTATTATTATTATTATTATTATTATTATTATTATTATTATTATAGGTAAATGGAGTGAGGAGATTATGCACATCATTTTGTTTTATTGATATGTCAAAAATGGTGGTTGTTATGGCAACATTTGTTGTAAACGCTACACAAAATACACAATTTCTAAAAACAAAAAGATAGTTTCCGCTCAATAACTTTAGTTAGGAATGACATATTGGCCTGAAACTTGGTGTGTAGGTAGCTTATATGAAGGCAAGTTTAGATTGCATTTGGGAGCACTGGGTAAAGATCAAGGTCTCTGTCACTAAAACTAGATAAATGGTTTCCGCTTAATAAGTTTGGTTAGGAATGAGATATTGGATTGAAACAAACTGTGTGGGTAGGTAGCTTATATGAAAAGGAAGCTTGTGTTTTCATTTGGGGTCACTGGGTTCAATGTAAAGGTCATTGTTACTAAAAATACAAAAATGGTTCCCGCTCAATAACATTATTCATGAATGAGGTATTGGCCTTAAACTTGGTGTGTAGGTAGCTTATATGAAAAGAAAGTTTGGGAGTGCATTTGAGGCGACTGGGGTTAAGATCAAGGTCACTGTTACTAAAACACAAAAACAGTTTCCACTCATTAACTTTAGTTAGGAATGAGATATTGGAATTTTATGGGTAGGTAGCTTAATATATAAAAAGGAAGCTTGGGATTGCATTTGGGGTTACTGGGTTCAAGGTAAATGTCACTGTTGCTAAAAAAGAAAACCGGTTCCCGCTCAATAACATTAGTTATGAATGAGGTATTGGCCTGAAACTTGGTGTGTAGGTAGCTTATATGAAAAGTAAGTTTAAGCGTGCATTTGAGGCCACTGGGTTCAAGGTCAATTTAATGAACTTTATGGGCTATGGGTATGTAGCTTATTTCAAAAGGAAGCTACCTAATTGCATTTGGGGTCACTGGGTTCAAGGATAAGTTTACTGTTACTAAAAATAACAACTGTTTTTTGCTCATTAACTTTACTTAGGATTGAGATATTGGTCTAAAACTTGGTGTGTAGGTGGCTTATATGAAAAGCAAGTTTGGGATTGCATTTATGGTCAAGGTCAACGTCATTGTTACTGAAAAAATGCCCGGTAGGGGACGTGAATTTCTCTGCAATACATGAGCATCATGTTATTATTATTATTATTATTATTATTATTATTATTATTATTATTTTAAATCACAGAATTAACAACTTTGTATGTAATCCTCTTCTACAGTTGCATAATATCAATATGCAGACATCTCTACAAACATGTTTAGAAATATTATTGTTTGGACTTAAGTTTTAAAAATATTATTTCATTGCATAATTGCATTACAGTGGGCTAAATAACGAATTTAGAACAACGTATAGGGGAAGTGGGTGGGTGGTCGGGGGCTAAAACGAGAAGTTAATTGCGTGATATTTATCTTCACGAAAAAAAACGAGTTTATTTTGTTTATGCGACTATTCTCTATTGATTTATCAGATCCACAAAGCAGATTTCACAATCACTTTGGAGGATGAACTAAAAGTACTCGGTGACACTGTAAAAGCTGTTAAAGTAAAACAATCAGAGCACGAGGAGCACGTGAAACAAATGATACAAGACCACAAAACAGAGATTAGCGCAGTAAAATCTGATCTGGAAGAGAAAAACACACATATGAAAACGATGGAGATAAAACTTGAAGCACAACTGAAACAGATAGTTGAGGTAAGCTTATGCATTATAAATGCAAGTATATATATATGATGTACAGTCCTTTATAATAATTTAGTTTATAGCATTTACAAAATTAATATCGCCAGTGTAAACAATTCTCAAACATACATAATAATAATGGTTGCATAGTATCTATAATTCAATTAAGGTTCAATTTGAAATAAGATGATTTAGATCAAAGATTATCGATTACTATAGCAATCCATTTCCAGAAATGAGATCGTAATGACTGTAATGAAACATGAATATGCACACATCCATAAAAACATGAATCAATAGAAATGTTCTTTATATTGATCAGACTTGTTTCTTTATTGAACAATTAAGGATACACAAAAGAGAAAATAGGTAGAAAAGAGCGATGTGGGGGAAGGGGGAGTAGCGGTGCATTATTTGTCTGCTCTGTTTTGCATGTTTTGGACTAACATTCTTAGGTTATTTCATGAACAATTAAACAAGTGGCCCAAAAGGGTCTGAATCGCTCTACTGGATTTACACATTTGGTGGATTTCAAAAACAAAGCTTCCGTGCTCTGAGAAAGAGGGCCAAAATGGACCTGAATCGCTCACCTGACGATCTTCGCAAAGATGAAAAAAATTGTCAAACAGGCTTATAATTTCATAACAGAATGAGATCACGAAGTCACAAATTCCCACGCCCGCCTGATAGTGTTCAGGCCCAGTAAGTGTATATATATGGTTATAGGGTGGGGATCTCAACAGTTTCCAAGTTAAGACGAAGGGGCTTTGCCGCAATGGTTGAGGTTGGAACACGGAGCCAGTGCTTGATGGGGATGGTTAAAATTCTGTACTATTGATTTTTATGAATACTGAGTTCTGCTCAACCCGGAGCTAGGGGGCGTGAATGGTAGAAAGCATATTTCACTACCGTTCATGAACAGTCTCAATCAAACCGAGACTGCAATATTTCGTATTTATCGTGTTCGGCGTTTGCAAAGGTCCACTCTCATACTATTTTATATCAGCAATATATACATTTAGCTAGGCCCGCACTGGTAAATATTGGCAAATTTAATCTAAATACACAGCTTGTAAAATCATAAGTTTTTTAATACTTGATGGATTTTGATGAAATGAAAGCCAAAACAACGTATTTTTTATCAGTAGAATGAAACAAGTAAATGATCATTGATTAGATATACGCATCGATCTAAAGTGATGCGCTTGGCAAAAATCTATCAAAATTCCTATTCAAAATCACGTAAAAAGAGGCCCCTACAAACACAGTTAAAATTCTAAGTACATATGCACTCATTTTGTTAGAAAGATTTTTTGGCGGTGTTATGGCCCTTTTAAGGTTTTAAAACACAAACATTGTCTCGAGTTCTCCTGATCCCTTGGCCGGATTTAAACGAATCTTGGTAGGGATGATGAGAACCAATCCTAGTTTTGCATATTTTCGCCGTGTTCCAGTTGAATGAATTTTGGCAGAGTTAAGCCCTTTAAAGGTTTTAATACACTAATAGTGTACAGACTAGTTCTCCTTAACCTCTGGACAAACGTGGCAGGGATGATCAGTTCCAAGCCTTGTTGCGCATGTCACCGTCATGTTCCGGTGTAATGAATTTTGACAGAGTTATGGTCTCTTATACACAAACGTTATATTTGGCCAGTAGAGTGTCCACAGGCCCTCTTTTCATCCTCTTGTTCCCTGTATAATTATATTTAAATCATGTGATCCTATTGTCTGGATTTGACTAACGTGAAAGAGGCACATAAACTTATGGTACATTCACAATACTAGGCCTCTAGCTGATGCAGTTTTAGAGAAATATTGTTTAAGGTTGCATTTTTAACTCGTTGAACAACTGTGAACCCGGGCATGGCCAGATTTGACCCGAGGGTCACCATTTGAACACACTTGGTAGAGGACCATATGCTAATGCTGCATGCAATTTATGAGAGCTACCTATTATGTTTTGCCTTATTTACTTTTATAAGTATCAGATAAATATGTGACCCCTGGGAAAGGCCAAATTTGATCCCAGCGTCACCATTTGTGCAAACTTGGTAGAGGATTATAAGTTTATGATAAATGCAACATGTTAATCTCTGGCTCTGGTAGGTTCAGAGAAGAATACCTTTTTGAAGAGTCTCCTATATAAAATAGATATAACAAAAAATATTACTGTAAGTGATAAAGGCCCCCGAAGTGTTCTTTGACCTCTAAGTATGACCTTGATCTTGGACCCATGGACCTGGATTTTGTGCACGACATATCGTTTGGTTGTGGTGAGCACTTGTGCAAAGTTTTTTGAAAATCCGTCCAGGCATGCAAAAGTTATTGACCGAACACAATTTGACTTTTGACCTCCAAGTGTGACCTTGACCTTGAAGACCTGGGTTTTGCGTGCGACACATTGTCTTGTTATGGTGATCACTTGTGCTAAGTTATTTAAAAATCCCTGCAGGGGTTGTGACGTTACGGTCCGGACACGGAATTGCGTACCTGTTTTTGACATATGAACTGCAAGTGTGGCCTTGACCTTTGAGGTACGGACCTGGGTATTGCGCGCGACACATCGTCTTGTTATGGTGATCACTTAAGCCAAGTTATTTAAAAATCCCTGCAGGGGTTGTGACGTTACCGTCCGGACTAGTGTGTTAAAATACACGTTTAATGCTCTTTTGAAATTTTTCGTATTGGCGAGCATCAACGTATATTGATTATTGCACATTTTACGACTGGACTTTCCCAACGGAATCTGTTGGGAAGGTTTCACGCTTTTAAACAGCATTGTTTGTATATTATATATGCATAGGTTGAAAGAAGATTTTTTTTTGAGTCGATTGGTGTTTCAAAATTTACCTGCCACGATGAAATATCTCAGATTATCCAAATTTATCACGAATATATTGACACATTTCCGAATTATCCAAATTTACCGCCATCTTGTTTGAAATTCTTACCCAGAGTTCAATGCGCATATTAGATCACCATACGCAACCCACCATGCACCGTCGATAGAATAGAATAGAACCGTTTATTGCTACAATCGTAAAACATTTTGTACATAGTGTGTTTAAACTACACATATTTCATGCCGATTTAAATTTTTTGTTATATTTTATTATTTATAGTATTGTTAACATTACTTGTTTTATTCGTTTATTATTCTACAGTAATAAAGAGTATATAAAATATATGAAAATTAGCAGTTTGGTAAAGATAATAATAATGAAGTTGCAAGAGTGTTCACAAGGACGACGACGGGCAACTGACAACGGACAACTCGTCATCTCATAAACCCTGGGGGTGGGGTGGGAGCGGGGGATGAGGTGGATGGTGGATTTGAATACTAGTGACAGTTATTGTTTTCGAACACAAAATCACCATGTTCAGCTCTACCAAACACACAACGATTTCTTTTTATAAATCACAACGCCCCATCTAAGTCAACTAAATTTGGGACTTGGTTTCCTTATAGTATGTTGTAAAGGGTTGCTTAAGTAATGTTGCCTTCCGCAAATTCTGGGCTCCCATGGAACCCAAATTGTGAAGGCCCATAAAATGTGCAATAAAGGCAGATCTAGGTTTGCATGTAAGCTGGTGTATATATAGTTATAATTTTGGATTGGGATCTTATATCATTATGCATCTTATTTGTACTTCACCCATATTTGGGCATGGGCTCCCTCCTCCCCGCCCCCCCCCTCCCCACCCCATACACAGCCCTCTCCCCCTCCATTTTTTTTTGCATATTTCTGTTGTTTTGGTCAATTCTGCTGTTGTTTTGGTCAATTCTTACACATATAGCTATGTTGCTCACCAGCCCCCCCCCCCACCCCCACCCCACTCCGCCACTCCGCCCCTCCCCCCGCACTCGACACTCATTTAATTATATTTTTACAAATTTTTGTGTTGTTTTGGTCAATTCTTACACATATAGCTATGTTGCTCACCAGCCCCCCCCCCCCACCCCCTACCCCACTCCGCCCCCCCTTGACACTCATTTAATTATAT